>JAODAL010018983.1:0-73246 GCA_025379985.1 Phyllomedusa bahiana | reverse complement strand
CATTGCACTATAGGGGGGTTATATTGTTGGTGGAAGCGGGGGTCGCCTCCCTCCCTTCCCATATAGTCCCGTCTTTTCTTTCCCTTTTTGGGGCCCCCTTCTTTTTCCATTTTCCCCTTTTTTTCCAGGGGAGCTTTTTTCCTGCTTTACCGCAGTTCCTTGGGGTTGGGTGCTTTTTTTTTGCATCACTACAGCTGACTTCCCTTTCCCTTTCTCACCCCCTGGGGCCCTTTTTTTGGTTTGTTTTGGTCATTCCCAATTTTTCGTCTTCTGTTTTCCCGTTCCCCCTCCGCCTTGTTTTTCCCAATAAAGTCAGGGCCCTTGGGGCAACGCAGTGTATCCATGGGACCTAAATTTTGGGTTTTTCCTTGTTTTCAGGGGGATTCCCGCAGCCCGTGAGAAAATCCTGTCCCTTTCCCAAAATGGGGTTCAAAGTCATGGGGCCCCCGAAAGCTTTATCTTGATCCGTATATATTTTTGGCCGTTTTGCCTTCCCCAAAAAGGGATGCTGCTGTCTTCCCCCTATTTTCTGTTTTTTGGGGTGACTTATGCAATGGAGTCTTTTTGGGCTTCCAAAAAGGGCCGAGGGGGTTTTGGGGGTCACGGCAACCCAGTTGAAATCCCCCTGCACTGTCGGGAAAATCTGGATCCACCCCCCACAAAAAGAACCATTTTGGTTGCCCAAAGGGGAGTTTCAAGTACAAAAGGCAAAAAAAAAGGGCCCTCCCTCTTCAGATTTAAAAAGCAATCAGGGTTTTCTTTTCATGTCCACCATTTTTCCCGGTTTCCCCTTTTTGCCCTCTTTCCCCCCCCTTGAAAAGGGGGAAGAAAAGGGGGCTGAATTAAGAACACAATACCGCAGAAAGTGACGTTTGGGCAGAGGAGGAACACTGAACCTAATACTGTGTTTGAAAATTGTTTTGGTTGAAATGGCGGAAGGGCACGGGGACCAAAAAAATTTAAGGGAATGTCCAAGCCCGATGTTTTCCCGTTTTTTTTCCAAAAAAAGGGTTGGGTACAAAAACTGCCCCTCAGACGGGGGTTTTTCTTTTTTTTTAAGGACTGCGGGGTAGGTTTTTCCCTCGATTTCGTACCATTTGGGAGAACAAAGTCCATATCCAGAGATTTGTTTTCCCGGTCCCCATCATTTTAAGTTTTTCTTGAGGGGTTTTCTTAGCCCCCTTCCAAAAAAGGCTGGGGTCAGCAAAATTTTGTGGCTTTTTTTAAAAGGGGAAAAACCTAAATCTTGAACATCTGAAAAAGACTTGTCACGTAAAAAAGGGATTTTACAGTGACCCCTGACTGGAACCACCCACTGTCCCTGCCTACTTGAATGCTGCCCTATCAACGGAACTGGGCGACAGCCCCCTTGCGCTGAAAAGTGGGGGGCATTCAGGAGGGGGAATGTCAGAAAGCCCGGGCCCAATAGGGAAAAGGGGAACCCAACCAAAAATTTCAGAACCAGGGGGAAAAACCCGTAAAAAAGTGGGGTCAAAAAAAAAACGGGAGCGAGGTACAAAATCAAATCCCAAGTGAGGGGGAGGTCAGGAAACAACCCGAGGTCAGGTACACAGGTAACCCAGCCCAAACAAACAATAACAAGGTAGCAAGGAAAAGGCCCGGGAGAATCACAGGCACTGCACTCACCTTTAAAGGGGTTTAAAGGGGTTTTCCTGGATAACGCCCCTGTGCGATTGGGCGGCCTGGGTTTCCCCCCAATTGGCGGGTGCGACACCCTCCTTTAAAGGAGTGGGGGGGCCTCTTTCACTCCGAGCTGCCCAGCAGCTTTGTTATCAGGGGGGGGTTGGGAAAAATCAGTTTCTGCACCTGTTGTTTCCCTCAGCCTGGGGGCACAGCCTAGCCCTGACAGTTACCCCCACCTTTTGGAAGGGGCCACCGACCTTTTTCCCTTTGGTCTGGGTTTTTGCCCCTGGGTAGCCTAGGAATTTCCCCCTCCCCAGGCGCAGCAGGGAGGGTTTTCCCGGGAAACCCCAAGATCCTCCTCGGGACCATACCCCCCCAAGGGCCCAGGTACGGCAGGGGCCCTTTTGGGGCCCCTTTTCGCAATCTAAAATACGGGCGATTTCCCATATTTTTAAAACCCCCCCCTCTATAAAAAACTGGAATTTTTTGGAGGCCTAAGGGCGGGTCACACTGATATCCCCTTCCCTTACGAAGGGGCACGACGGGGACCCCTATTATACGGAGAAAGAGGGTAATTTAGCCGATAACCCAAAGGGGGTTTAACCCCCTCCCTGAACCACAAAAGGACGTTCAGGAAAAAGGTAGAGGCAAAATTCACCAGGGGGGGCAAAGGCTCGGGGAAACCCTTTTTAACCCGACCAGACTTCACAAGATGCCGCATGGGCCTCAACCTGGCCCCGGGCCCGCTTAAAGATAGGCATCGGGCCTCCAAAATCAGTTTTCCCCAGTAGGGGAAAGGAAAACTTTAAACCCACACCGTTTTTCCCCCACCGCCCTAATTTCCCCAAATTCCAGCCCAAAACACGGGGTTTAAATTTTCTGAAGCCAGGCCCCCAAAAACCACATCATTGGGCACCCCCCTCCATTTGAATAGAATACACTTTTCAATATGTTTTGGATCCGCCCACCATCTCCAGCTCAGGGGACAATTTTGGGGTTTGGGCGCCCCAAGCTATTTGGAGGGGGAGTAAATACCCAAACAACCCGTGGGGCGAGTAAAGTTACCCGGTCCCCAGGGTTGGGTAGACGTTTGGTGAAAGACACATAAAACAAAATTAAAAGTTTAAACCCAGAATCCACAAACGCACTCCCAGAACCAAACAGCAAACAAGTATGAAATCTTAACGGGTGCTCAATTTTTTAGATACAAGGGGAAAAATTTACCTGTCGCCTAGGGGGATTTCCCCTGCAAATCACCTAGGCTTGGATTTTTTTCCGACCTGGTTTTCCCCTTTTGGGAGCATTCCCGAAAGCCTTTTGGCCCATCTTCGCCACAGTAGAAGCACAGGGGGGGCCCTTTCAGGAGGGGGAAATATCGGGAAACCCCCCGGGTCAATCCCAAAAACGGGAACGCCAACCCACAAATCAAACCCAGAGGGAAAAACGAAACAACCCGGGGGTCAAAAGCCAAAGGGGACGAGGTACAAAATCAAAAAAAACCCCGGGAGAGGTCAGGAGAACAAGCCGATTTTCGGGTCCCAACAGGTAAGCAAACAAACAAAAAACACGGGGTAGCAAGGAAAGCCGGGAGAATCACAGGCGTTTCCCAACTAAACCTTCGGGATTTTAAGGGGGATTCCTGGATTACCGCCCCTGAAAGCGGATTGGAGCGGCCTCCGGGCCCCTCCCTTTGGGCCCGGGGTGCGATAGGGCCTCCTGCCCAGGATTGGCGGGCCTCGTCACTCCCCAGAGCTTTTCACAGCATGGAAACAGGGTGGGGTTGAAAAATCACTGCGACCTTTGACCCCTGAAACCTAAAGACACCTACCCCGGGGGGGGAAGGGGGGAACGGGGGGGGGGGGGGGGGGGGGGGGGGGGGGGGGGTGGGGCTTAAAAAAACATCCCCACGGGTTTTCCTCTTTTTCTTGTGTAAATGTCTTTTAAAGATTTTTGGGGCCTGTTTCCAGACCCCAATTTTCCTTCCCGGGCCTTTTTCCCCGGAATTACAAAAAACCTCGGGGAAATTCCGCCCCCGGTTTTACAGAAAAATTTTTTTTCCAAAAATTTGGGCCGGGTGGAATTTTCTCCATAAATTCACAAAAAACCCCTTCAGGTTTTTTCCACGTTGGAACGTAAAAATTTTTGGGGCAGATTTTTTTAACCCTTTCCTGAAAAGGGGGGCCCATGGGTTTTGGGCTTTCAAGGCCGGGTTTAAATTCCCATCCGTTATTAGGACGAAGTTTTTAAAATTTGGGGGAAAAAATTTTTAAAATAATTTTTTGGGGTTTTTCGTTTTTCCTTTTTTAAAACCCCTTGGGGCAATGAGGCCTGTGAGATCGGGGGGGTCTGGTCCATTTGGCAATTTCCTAAACCTTTTTCCCCAAACTTTTTCAGGGGGGGACGGGGCTCCTCCAATGTTTTTTTTTCCGGGGGGTTTGGGGCGTGGTGGGAAAAAGGTTTAAAGTCCCTTCCCTTTTTTGCAAGCACGCGGGGCCATTTTCCCCTTTTCCCTTTGGTTGAGACTCATCCCGCTCGTTCTTCCCCCTTTCCGGGTCATCCTCATGCTTTTTGGAGCCTGCCCCACTGTATTTTTCTTTCCCAGTCCCATGAGGTTCTCCACTTTAGGGCTGCCGGGGTGGGTCCCCATATATCCCCACTATCGCATCCAAAATTTTAAAAATTATAGTGCTTTGTGCCCCCATCTTGGCCCCCGGGAAAAGGGGAAATGGTGACCCTGGAAGGGCAGGGGTTAACCCAAAGGGAAAAGGATGTGACAATTTCCCAAAGGGGCAGTTTGGGGGGTGGGGTAGGGAGGGAAAAGGAAAGCGGGGGTGGCACTAAAGGGTTTTGGGAGTCTGGGTCTATGGGGAGGGCTGGGGCCCTAGTGTTTGGGTTCAGGGGCAGGGTGGTTTTTTGACACAGGTGGGGTTTTTTGGGGGGTGAACCCATTGTTCAGCAGCTCTCTTCCCAAACCCTTTTTGCTCTCCAAACCCCCCGGGCAAGTCCCCCCGCCAATTTCTGGGGGTCGGCACAGTATTCACCATTTTTTTTTTGTTATTTTGGGTTTCCCCCTCTTTCCCTCCGTCATCATTAAGATGGGGGAATCGATTCAAAAGAATTTGGGAAATTTGTTTTTGAATTTTTAGGGGAAAAATTCGATTCTGAAAAGAAGTCGAAGTTTGGGGTAATTCGCCGGGAAAAAGAAGGGTTTGGGTTTTTTTTTTTTATAAAATTTGGCCCCAAGCAAAATGGGGTTATTTGGGGGAAAAAACTCTGGGGGGAAAAAGGGGGGGACCCTCAATGGGGCTTTTTCAGAATGAAGGGCCCAAACAAAACCGGGGGATTTTGTGACGTCACCGCACCTAAATAAAATCCGGGAAACCCCTTTCTCCCCTCCTCACACTCCTCTTTGTTGTGCCGTGCTGCAAACTGCTGCATAGATTTACACAAAAAAAATTTTTTTTTTTGACGGCGATTTTTGGGGGGGGGGTCACTTTTTATCAAGAATGCTCCTCTTCCGTTAAATTTTGATTCAGTTTGTGGGGAAATTGGGAATACAAGTCCCTTTTGGGGCCCCAAAAATGCTCCTATACATTTTAAAAGCCTTTGATCAGGTTTTTGGGGCACTTGAATATCCAAAGGTTTGTCTAAGGGCCCGTTTGTGCTTTCGTATTTTTAAAAAAAAAACCCTTTTTTACACCCACATAACCCGTTATTTTTTCCCGCTATTTCTGAACCCCAATTTTTATTTTAAGGGTTTTTTTAACCTGTTTGGGGCTTTTGTATCATAAAATAAACGGTGGGGTTTTTTAAAAACCCAACGAAAGTTCCCAATTATTCCTGGTGGTTTTTTTTTAGATAATTTTTTACCCGGGGGTTTAAATTTAATTTGGTTTGTGCTTTTTTAGACAGTAAAATAAAAGGGTTTTTAAACGCCCAAAAAACGAAATATTTTTTCCCGGTGATTTCTTTGCATAATTTATATCCAAGGGTTAATTAAAGGTTTTTTTGCTTTTTTTTATTTAGTAAATACACAGCTTTTTACATGCCACCTTTCCAGTTAATTTTTTCCCGGTGATTTCCCTTTGGGGCAAATTTTTTTCCAAGGGTTTTTTTTAAACGTTTTTGGTTTTTTTTTAGTCCGTAAAATAAAATTTTTTTTTAAACACCATAGATGAAATTTTTTTCCCGGTGATTTCTGTAGCTAATTTTATATCCAAGGGTTAAACCCAAAACCTGTTTGGGGTTCATTTGGAGTCAAAAAAAATGGTTGTATTTATCATATAAGATATTTTTCCCTTAAACAGGGGTCTGTAAATTTTTTTAAAAAAACAGTAAATTCCCGAAAGAGGGGCAGGTCTTTTACATCGAGTAGGGAGTGGCAAAACATTTTCCTTTAAGCAGGCACAGGTGCAGACCCGTAAAAGGGGGCCCCGCGGGAGGGGTGAAAACCCTGAGGCCAGGGACCGCCGGGGGTCAAAACTAGCGGCCGGGGTTTGACCAGCAAAAACCCCCCCGGGTTTTTGATTGGGTTTAAATAGGGCATTCCCCTTCCTCCCCGTTTAAAATTGACAACCCCACCAAGAGTCGGTGGGGAAATCAAAAAAAAACCCTTAGTTGGCATGGCCCGGGAGCGGGGCAGCGGCCCTCACCTTTCCCTTTAAACCCGCCCCCTGTCCCCCCCCCCCCCCCCCCCCCTCCGGTTCCCCCCACCAGAATCTCCCAGTGGGGTTTGGGGTCAGCGCCTATACAGCGATTATGAACAATTGAGGGGGCATCAGCACACTTTTGGGGGGCGAAAAAGTGGGCCCCAAAAACCCCCTTCTTCTTGCAGTAGGCGGGAAATATGGATGTGGAGGGGGCATGGGGGGTTTATGTTGTGAGGGGGCAGCCTCTGCATTTCCCAAAATTTCCCTTGAGGGGACCCGCAGTTAAAAAATCAAACATTAGTCTATGATGATGTAGCCGACCGCACTTCAGAGCCGGGTGAAGCAAGAGCTTCATCATCGTCAGGAGAAGAGGGCGTCAGCTTGCGCATCAAGCAGCGGTGCAGCCAGCAAGTGGGTAGTGTGGCCGTGAGTCAGCAGGGTAACAGCAGTGCGAGCCAAACAGCCAAACAGCCAAACAGCCACTGTGTAGAAAACCCACTTCTCAGGTCCAAGAAAGTAGCGGCACAGGGGCTCAGCGAGGCAGCGGCGGTAGTAGTCACTCAGTGTGGAGCGTTGGCGGTAAAATCAGCTACTCGGCGGTGTGGCAGTTTTTTGCTAATACACCGGAGGAGCCAACATGGGTATATGTAGAATCTGTAGGCAGAAAGGGAAGCGTGGCCAGGGAGCTAACATTGGCACCATGGCCCTGCGTCAACTCATGCAGCGTCACCATCCGGTGGCCTGGGAGAAATGTGGCTCAGATGTGGTGGTCCATCCTGCGGCCGCAGCAACAGCAGCAGCAGCACCCAGTGGCACGCATGCCATTGCAGCCAGTCAAGGCTCCACCACCTCTGCAGAAGGGAGCTGTTTCTATTTGCCATCATCTCCCGGTCCAGATGCTCCTGCTTCTCGCTTCTCATGGCACCAGCAGTCGTTCAACGAGGCGATTGCAAAAAGACAACAGTATGTGTCCAACCATCCTAAGGTGCAGAAGCTGACCGTGCTCCTGTTCAAGTTGTTGGTACTGCAGTCCCTCCCTTTCCAAATGGTGGACTCTGCACCGTTCAGAGATGGCCTGTGCCGAGCCGAGGTGGAGAGTTTCAAGCTGTAATTTCTTTTCCAAAAAGGCAGCCTTTCACAAATATGTAGAACAGAAGGTGGTCCAGTCCTTGAGCCTATCGGTTTCTTCCAAAGTGTACGGCAGCGCAGACGTGTGGAGCTGTAACTACGTTCAGGGCCAGTACATGTCCTTTACGGCCCACTGGGTGAATGTTCTTTCTGCCTAACCACACCAACAACTTGGACAGGAGACGCCGCTTTCTCATCCACATTGTCAAACTGCTCCTCCTGCGCCAATGTCGGCCTCCTCCTCCACCACCACCACCATCTCAGCCTCCACAAGTGCTGCTCCATCACACCACATGTGTAGGGCACAGCGGTGTCACGCAGTTCTACACCTGGCTTGCCTGGGCGAACGAAGTCACACTCTGTCATTGTGCCACTGTCTGACCTCATGCTGCTGCTGTGGCTGCTTCCATGACCTCCACACTCTGTCATTGTGCCACTGCCTGACCTCATGCTGCTGTGGCTGCTGCCGTGACCTCCACACTCTGTCATTGTGCCACTGTCCCCCAAGCACCCCCAAGCAGCGTGGCAGTATACAGTGGAGATGGAGGCAGGGAGTCCCTCAGAGTCACTTGTGCACATGGCCCGCAGCATGCTGATTTGCCTGGCTACTGACAGCTGAATAGTGACCATCCAGCAGAAAGATGACTTCTGGCTCTCCACCCTCTTGGACCCTTGCTACCGGTCCAAAATTTGGAGCCTTTTTTCCAGCTGCTGAGAGGGAGGACAAACTCAATACTATAGAGAAACCCCTCCATAGTCAGTTTTGCTAGTTTTCCCCAAAACCCATTTTTGGCCCAAGGCAATTCTATCTCCATCACTTCATCATAAAATACCTAAAAAAGTTCCAAAGGATTTTTGTTTAGGGAAGTATAAACGTGGTAGTTTGAATCCAGTTTCTGCGTGACACCAATTTGTTCAAATGCAGCTTTATGGAACTTGAACTGAAGGAGCCCCCTAACTACAGAATGTTTTAGGTGCTTATTTTGTATTCGTGCCCTTAGTGATGGAATTTAGTACAAAACTGGAAGGGGAAGCAAAGCAAATGCTACAAAACTGGGTTTAGATGACTTCTTCAGTATGAAGAAGTGAATCGTATCTCCAACTTAAGAAATAAAAACCGCCTCTGGGACCTATGAAATAATAATAATGATCTTTAGAGCCTATAAAAAGTTTTCCTTGAGTCTCGTCTGTCATATCCGTGTCCCATACCTCTTGCCTCCATCCCTTGACCACGATCCTTGCCGGCGGGCCCCTGACCTTACGCTTGTCCCCGACTCCCGAGTTTGCCTTACGATTTGTACCTCGCTACACCTCTCGCCACCGCAAGAAAATTCATGTCGGGGGTAGAGACCTGGTAGACTCTCGCCACAGCAAGTCCATCCCGCTTTGCGGCGGGCTCTGGTGAAAACCGGGACCTACTTAGATTCCGCTCCCTGGCATGGCTATTGCCATCATCCCCTTACTGTGCTGTGATCAGTGGCGGCTCCAGAAACCTACTACTGTGTTCTTTGACTAGCTAGGATCTTAGCCCTCAGCTTTTTTTTTTTCCAGTTTGGGCTCCCATGACTTTATCAGCTGCATTCCCCGCTTCAGTTTTTTGGTCAGTTTTGCCCCTGTAGGTGCCCAGGAATTTTTACATTCAAAAGCTTTATTAAGAGAATACAGCAGATAAGGTACAAAACATAATATGCAGTGAAATGCACAGAAGTTTGTAAAGAACAGTAGGCCTGGTCGGCCAAACAAGAAAGAATAGTACATCATATAAAGATATAACATATCATAGCGAGCAGTTTAAGATACTGAATCCAGAAAGTAACAAACAGTAAAACCACAAGCAAAGCAAAATAAAAAGGGGGGACCCCGGGGGGGAGGGAAAGACGAAAGGGGGAAGGGATTGCGGACGAGGCCCGAACCCGGCGACCCATACACCAGCAGACGAGACCCCAGAATGAGATGAAAGTTAGTGCAATCTGCGAGTAGCAATTTATGATTCAACGCGAAGTGCAAAACACAAATTTGGAGTTGTGGGCAGAGAAAAATATCGCATCAGTAGTGAGCGTACGGAAGATGTGAGGATTGGAAAGCGAGCCAATGAAACCAGGTTTTGGACATAGTGTCAGATTGGGCCGGGGAATGAGCTACTAGCTCCTCCCTTCGATGTGTGTGCGAAATCTCCGCAAACCATTCCTCAATAGTGGGAGGACTCATAGATTTCCAGTGATGGGGTATCACTGTTTTAGCCGCCTGCAGGAGGTGACGCAACAGAGATTTTTTTACAGGCTGGGATCCTAACATCAAACATGAACAGCAAGGAGGCTTCAGGGGAACAAGGTAGTCGTACATCTGTGAGTTCCTGAATTACTCTGTAAACCCCCTCCCAAAAGCCCCGAAGTGGAGGACAATCCCACCATATATGGGACATAGTGCCCACCGCACTCCCACAGCGCCAACAAGTATCAGGCACAGATGGGTACCATTTATGTAGTGCGGAAGGAACCCTGTACCATCTGGACAATATCTTGAAACACGTCTCCTGGCCCAGGGAATTTTAGAGTGAAGCGATTCTAAGAGCGGCGGCAGTCATGTGCGTGTCATACTAAAACACAGCATTGTATGAAGACAAAACCAAGCTCCCTCTGCATATTTAAGCATGGCACAATGTTCTACAGCACCCTACAGGCTCTTTGCAGCCAGGAAATAGCTGTTTTTAATGCGATTCATCCCGAATTTATTCGGGTCGAAACTAATTTTGTCGGAAAATTTGGCGAACTCGGCGAATCTAATTTTTGAGAAATTCGTCCATCTCTATCTTAAATGCTTACTGCAGTATTAAACCATTATTCAGCTGCTTGAAGTAAACCTAAATCCTTCAATCTACCTCGTTTCTCTACGATACATCTTCTCCAAACTTCAGGCTGAAGCCTGCCAGACGGAACCAAGTCAGCCACTTTCATCAGATCCTTCATTCTACGTGTTTCACTTACACCCTGTCTTTCTAAGACTAGCTTTTCAGCTGTCTTCGCCTCACTGTATCTTGAGCCTTGCTGTCCCATCTCTGCGCTTACTGTTTCTTATCAACACAATGAGACTCAGATCTAGCGTTCTTAGTTCCCTCTAAAACCAGCAGATGGCGCTGTGCACCAACCTAAACTCACATACCAAAACTGTGTAACTGCTTTGTTCCAAAACCAACTGTTTACATCTGCAGGACACAGACAAGACAAACTCGTATCAAATATTAGAGAAACCAACTTCAGACAAGCTGTCCAGCCTTCCTCTCCACCAAGGAAAAGCTTGAATTCATGACTCCACTGCCAATGAATTCTCTTTTTAATCAAGATGTTTTTTTTTTTTCCCCAGGCCAACTGACCAGCCTCTCACTCCACCGCGAAGAGACTCAAAACTCCCCCCTTTTCTCCCACGGGGAAATTCTCATAAATCACAGAGCTGGGCCTCTCAGCTTGCCACTCTGCGTTCCAGCTGACTTAATACATTGCTTTCCCAGCTTTGCCTTCAATCAGTTTCAAAACATTCAATACACATAAAACAGAAAATACCCCACAAGGAGTTAATTTGACGGGGCATAGGTTCAATATATGGGCCACTCGTTCCCTTCAGCATACCTAAAAAATAACCATGAACATACTACAGCACCCACAGACAAACATCTGCTCGGGAAAAGAAAGTATAAACTTTACTTCCCAAAAACAGAGTTCATAAGAGTGAGATGCCTTATCCCTCTCTGCATCTGGCAGTAAAGTGCACCATTCATTTTTCGGAAAAATCAGATCAAAGCCATACCCCACGTTCCGCCACAAAATAAATACCTAAAAGGGGGCATTCGTCCTTGGGGGTCCAATTAGTTTAAAAATAACAAAGGGTCACTGAAAAAGAGATGACAACTGCCTTGATGATTAAACGCACTTTTGCCTTTATTCACAAAATGGCAGCTTTTTTATACTTTTGCAAATTATAAAAAAAACACACTTTCCGGGGCTGTGGGGCTATTGGTACGCCTTATCTACAACCACTCCCCAAAAACTCAAATGCTGACACAGGGGTAACAGACAAAACCACTTGGATTACAGACAATCCACAAAAAAACACAGCACATTTTGTTACACATTAGTGACAAAATATAAACACTTTTTACATGCGTTTTTAACAAGGTGGTGCCTACTTATAATATTGGAGGATATACTAACTAATACAAAAAATGGAGAAAAAAAGTATCACACATATATATAACCTGGTTCCCCCACAACAGTCGCTTTCACCACTCTGCGGGTCCAGTGGACCAAACTCCTCCGTTACAGTGTTTATTACTCTAATATAGATAAAATTAACTTGTCACTCTATTAAGTAGAAAGCCCTTTAGCAGACACATGTGATCCCACAGTCACATATTTCTCAAATCTCTCTCTGCTCCTCTATTTGATTGTCAATGACCATGGACCCACATAGACCTGCAAAGGAGCTGTATACACAAAGCGGAGGGAGATGTTTAAGCAAGACTTTTTAAAATGTTATTTTCTTTTATATTTTGGATAAGGACGTAACAAAGTTAAACTTGACCTGAATATCACAGCTTTTTATGTTATCTGCATGATTGCAAGACATACTAAAACGAAAGAGTTGAGTACAAAAAATAATAGCAAACATGCAATTCCTGCTTGTTCAGTTGTTCCATTGTTTTGTTCTTATGATTATTATGAGGTATTAAATGGTAATAAAAAACGCTAATGATACTGGGGACAGTTTTTCCCGTTACAAACCCCAAAAGGATGCACTCTGGATAAAAAACAGGATGTAACTCAGATCAGTAAAGAAAAAAAAATGCTTTTCACAGTGACTGCACCACAAAATAGAGTGCAGCTCAAATTAAATAAAAACACTAATAATAATATAAAAAAATAAAATTAAAAATAACCTTTTTAATTTAAGATTTGTGCATCAAGTCAGTGACAGCGATATCCATTTTCTTGATTTGGAGTTAACAGGTACACCTGGACTCAATATCAGGACAAAAACTTTTCGTAAGGCCACAGCGGGGAACACCATTCTTCACCACCGTAGTTACCACCCCAAACATACATAAAATCTATCCCGGTAGGTGAAATACTGGGCGAAAAAAAGAAACTGCAGTCAAAAACCCAAGATTTTTTTTGGGGGAATGAAAAAAAATCACAAAAAGATTAAAAAAAGAGAGGGGATCCTTTTTGGGCAAATACAAAAAACAAAACCTATTTTAGGTCCTAAAACAAGGGAATCATTTACTAAGCAGGCCAAAAAAACCCCAAATCACCAAAAACCCCAAAATTTGAAAGCAAAAAAATATTTTTGGTACTCCCAAACCCTAGTGCCATTTTCCAGCAAATCAAAAAGGGTTGTTAAAACATTTTTCCAATCTTGACTGAGGGTTTCCCCCTTTAGGGCATTCCCTCTGAAGGGAAATTTAGGGGTTCCCCAAAAATCCGCCCCATTAGGGAACTATTATCTCCAAAAATTTTATTGCCAAAAAAAAGAAGCAATCGGGAAAAACCCTTTGACCTAAAGGCTTTTTTCGCTGTGGTTTTTCCCAAAACCTTGAAAGGGGATGTAATTTTTTCCCAAAACTTTGGGAAAAAAATTTTTTTAAACAGTCCAAAAAAAAACAAAACTTTTGACATTTAAAAAGTACATAAAAACTGTAATTCCCACCATGGGCCCTATAAACGGCCCCAAAGCACAAATTTTAAATTGGTTTTTTGGGGAGCACCAAAAAAAATTAAAAACCCGTGGTTTTTGGGAAAACCTTAATGACATTACCAACACCTTTAAAACCCCCAAAAAAAAGAAAAAAAACCATCTCTCCAAACCCCTTTGGGGAAAATTTAAAGCAGGTATTAAAGAGACCTTAAGGTTATGGGGAAAAGACGGATTATCCAAAACCCCCACGGGGGGGGGGACCTTTCCGTATTCTTCCCTTAAAAGAGAGGGGTTTTGGAATTTTTTTTTTTTTTTTTTGGGACCACAGTAAACCCCTGGGCCCAAATTTAATTTAAAAGTGAGGGATGGGTTTTTAAAATTAATCTCTTAACCAATTTTTTAAAATTAAATTTTGAAAACATCTAATTTGTTCAAATATAAAAACAAGCTAGGGTACAGAATCATAAACTCATAGTGAAAAAATAAATATCCCCCTTCCAAAAAACACAAAATAACCCCAAAATTTCCCTATAGGGGGTTTTTATTGGTTGTGTTGTGGGGAATTTCCCTTTTTTTTTTTTTTTTTTTTCTTTTTTTTTTCTAGGTCGTTTTTATTATAAATTTTTTTATTATAACCAAAGTTTTTTTTCTTTTCTTTCATTACATGTTCATTGGTTTTCCAAAATTTTTATTTTAAAATTTTCAAAATTCCCAAAAAGTACCCAATTTCTCCTGGGCCTTTCACTTTTTTTTATGATCTCCCCCTTTAATTTCCAAAAAATGGGTTGCTGCAAAACGCATACAACATTGGATTTTTTTTTTGATACCGGGGAGCGAAAGACGTTTTTAACACTATACTTGTATGTAATTACATCACAGAATTGGGCATTACATTTATTATATAATGGAATGCCTTTTTTTTATTAAAGTAGCCCCATCACATTGTTATTTTTTAAATTTGCATTTTTTTTGCGGGACCTTAATAATCCTATAAAATAAAAGCATCAATTTTAAAAACATTCCAGTTATAAACGCCCAACCCTTTAAGATGCAGAAATAGTACATTCCCAAACTTTCATAAAAAAAGCGGGGCCAAGTGAGGTCTCTGACATAAAAGTTAACTAAAACGGCAAGCGCGACAGTCACCATAGTTACAGTTTCCCTTTGTACTCTGATGCGCATGCCCCCAGGTCCACCTATGTTCCGGAATTGGGGGGACACACGTTGCGTATCTATGAACCCCCAGGATACCGGAGGGGAAATCCACTCCCGGGGGAGTTCGCAGCATGAACGGGTGAGCCACTGTTTTAAACATTCATTCCCTATATATTTTGTCACCATTTTAACTGTTGCCCTCAGCCATGACTAAGGGTGTTTATTCACCGAAAGCGCGCCCGGTTAAGGGGGATCGCGCATTTTTTGAAAGGGTGGGGTGCTTTTTTTTGATTTTAATCTTTGGAACAAAAAAATATTAATTTTTTATGGATCTGGAACCGCTGTGCCCTTTCTTCCCCTCTATGAAAAAAACAGGATGTACCTCAGGATCAGCACGGGAAAGAAATGCTGTACACAGGACGCACCGGCAAATAGTGAACGCAGCTCTGGAGTAATAAGGAGTAACTCAGGGACCCATACAAATAAGAAATGTAGTGTAATACACTTTGACTGCACCAAAACGGGATTAATTGGGAAAGTTTAATTTTGTAACTATGTACAATTGCTCAGTTTGCTATGTAGATTATTTGTAATGATTTTATGGAATACAGTAGGGTTCTGCTTTTAATTTCTTACAGGTATTTTATCTAAACCTTTTAAAAAAATTTTTCGGGTGATACAGATTCTTTTTTTGATTAAAGTTTTCCTTTTTTTAGGGGTTAAAAATAGGGGGGAGAGATACACCCATTCCTATAACAGGAAAAACCCCACTTAAGGTAAGTAAACCAGAATATAGTTAATGAAATGATCAGGATGATTTAATTAACCTTAAAGATTTTGCTTTTTATACAATTTTAAATGGCCTCCTTATTGTCTTTGATTTAGGTTCGTGTATATTGGACTTACAATGAAGGGTTTTGCAGTTTCTCTACTGCCAAGAAAAAATATCATCAAGACGTGACCGTCAAAAATTCTTCATCAGTGGCTGTTCCATTTGTCATTGTGCCATTAACCTTGGGATTTCATGACATTGAAGTAAAGGCTGCTGGGCAGTTTGTGTCTGATGGTGTGAGAAAATCACTGAAAGTTGTGGTAAGTAGCAAAAAAGATTCAGTCCTGCAAATTGGTACACAGGGTTGGGTAATTTGGCAGAATGTGGGGGCCAGACCGTGCCCTCGGGTGTCACGAACACAACTGAAATGCCCCAAAATGGGTCGTTTCAGCACCAAACATGTTACTACCCATGTTTATACAAGCCCCACCTCTTTGCACACCATTGCAATCTATCTGAAATTCTTTGGCGGATGGCATGATCTGTACCCTAAATATCAGTGTCACGGTTCAGGTGGCGGTTACGCTGGGTCACCGCAAAAGATGCCTCAAACCGTGCCGTGGAGTGGAGTCTTAGGAGCCCCCCTGGTATTCACCAGAGCCTGCCGTAAGGTGGGATAGACTTGGCTGCAAGGAACTTCCAGGTCACTACCCCTGACATGGCCACTCGCGGTGACAGCCCATGTGCTAACGAAATACACAGGGAGCAGACTGAGGTATTGTTGGTTCACTAGCAATAAGGCCAGGGCAGGCGGCAGGCAGAGATGTAACCGGGTCACAAGCAGAGAGGTCAGGGTAGGCGGCACGCAGAGTGGAATCAGAAGTCCGTAGCAGTGGGTCAACCAGGAAACACTCAACAGAGTATAAGGCAAATGCTAGCTGTGGAACACTAGCAACCTTGTACAGGTAGCATGGGAAAGTATCCTAATAATGGAAGATGTAGCAGATGATTGGTGGTCAGCGATGCGCTGGTGTGTGCCCTAGAGAAGAACTTTGCATACTCTGGCCACGAGCAGAGGACAGGGGTGGAGAAGGAACATGGAGTGGTGAGTACTACCTGGGACGGGGAAGTTAGACACTAGCGCGTCCATGGTCCGGAGCCGGGACCGTGGACCGCATCATGACAATCGGGCACATGTATCTGACATATAACCATAATTAATAATTAGCACCCAAGCACATGGCTGTATAGTGGTCCCATACTAAACAACCTATGAGTTGTATGAGGCCTTAATAGAGCACCCACAGATTTAGATGGGGTTGCACTGTACATCGTCATGCTTCTTACAGAAACATATGTACAAATATTTTGATTTTCAATTCCATACAGAAAAAAATATGGTGTGCTCCATTATACATCATATTACCTGTTCTCTCATGAAATTTCTCCTACATATGATGCAGCATGAAGCACTATATCATACATAAGCACATAGAGCAGGCGTGCACAACCATCTGAATACAGAAGTGTTTGTCTGTCTGATGTCTCTTCACATGGGGAGCACTCCAGAAACGAGTAGATGAAGTAGAAATGGGGTTGTCTATGCAGGGGTCTCTTGGCAGTGAAGTTTATAGGAGCTGTAAGATGTTAGATTGTGTCTGCAACTACCATATTCATATTCATATAGAGAAAGCCAAGCATATGCATGTGTAGTGTAAAGGAGTTGGTGGTACAATACACTACTACAATTGTGTAGAATCTTGTGTTGGATTGGAATATACAAATGGTTAATGTACTGCACAAGCTCATAGCAAGAGGCATTGCCTAGGAGACCAAGAAAGGGGCCTTATTCTGTAAATTGCCCTGTAACTGGTTTGGGCAGTATAGTTTCTGTTAGTAGTTCTGCTGGCCAAGACAACGCTGGCCTCATGCTATCTGAGGACCAGAGCCCTCTCCTACTCTCTGCCATACTTGCAAGATGATCCTTTAGCTAAGAGAAAATTTAAAAAAGAAAAACAAGCTTCCTAAAAGGAGACACCATAATTGAGATGTGAGAAAAATTTACGTCCCCCCTTCCGGGACCCTCACATTAGTTTTATGCCAAAGCATCACCTTTGGGCCTGGCAGACGGGGCCAAAAACCAATTAAAATTATGAAAAGAATGTCCGGGAAATTTCACCGGGGGGGTTTGAGAAAAATACCTTGTTGAAAAAAAGTCTGGTATTTTGGGGGGAAATTTTAAATTGGGTTTTTCCTGGTGGTTCTCTTAAACTTTAAACTATGCAATCTGCAAATCGTCCCGGGAGACTTTTTTTAAAAGCCCCCCAAACGGGTGGGGTTTTTTTCACCTCCCCCCCCACCATTTTCCCAAGCAGTCTAAAAGTACTAATAAAAAAACCAAAAAGGTGTGGGGTCCCCAAAAAAAGGGGGGAACTAAAAAAACCCAACCACCCACCATTAAAATCCCTTCCCCATCACATTGAAAGGGAAAACCCCCCCCCCCTTTCCCCCCACCTTTTTTAATGTTTTTGGTCCCCGGAAAAAAGGGCATAAAAGGGGTTTATGTTTGGGGTTTTTAAATTTGGCCATGAAAAAATTGGTGTGGTAATTCCCCCCAAATTAACCCCCCTTTTTTTTTGGAACCCCTTTTTTTCCCCCCCCCGCCCTCTTTTTTTTTTTGTTTTTGCCCTCCCCCCCCCCCTTTTGGACCATTACACAGGGTCCCCCCTTTCCCTGACAGGTGTAGTTTTTTAAAAATGTCTTTTTTCCCCCATATGCTGCAAATGCCCCAAAGGGTGATACCATTTTCATTTTAATTGGGGCCCCCTTGGGGGGGGCCTCAGCTTTAGGAAGGTTTTAAAATACGGAGATTTTCATTTTATAAAAAGGGGGTTCGTAGGATAAAAGCATTTTACCACAGGTTATTTTTTTTTGTAAAATTTCTTGAAACAGGACTGAATGTGATGTTCTTTCCATATGTAAAAAATTTACTAGAAGAAAAAGATTGGGGAGACTACAAAAAAATACAAAAAAATTTTTGGGCAAGAAATTGAGGGCCATTTTTGGGATATTGGGGGGTTTTTATTTGGTAAAAATGAAACCCCTTGGCCCAAAAAAAAAGGATTGCACCCCTTTTCCCAAAAAAAGGTCCATGTACCAAATTTCCCCAAAAAAGGGCCCTTTCCTTGAACACTATTTGTACCCCAAATTTTATCACAAGGGGGAAAGGGCTTTAGGAATTTTTAAAAGGGAAATTTTAAAATTTAGGCGGGACTAAAATCGTTTTCCCAAAGGTTATTTAAAACCAAACTTTTTTTTCAAAAATTGGGTATGGGGCGCGTTTGGGAAGAAAAGAAAAAAATTTACAACACCCCAGAAGAATTTTTCTTTCTATTTTTTTAACCTTGAAACAAAGCTCCCAGGCTTCATTTATAGAATTTTTAAAAACCTAAAAAAATAAATAGACGACAAAACCCAAATTTCGGTTTTAAAATAATTGAAAAATTTCTCCCTTTTGGTCGGGCCCCTATGCATGTTTTTAAAAAAAACCCAAATTTAAGAAAGTTTTTTTCCATCCCAGGGGGTCCCCCGCCCTTTACGGGGAATAAATTTGGCCTAAAATTTTAAAAATTTGGGATCCCCTCAATTTTGTAAATGTGTAAAATATAGCTTCAAAACCTCACCACCCCCCTCCCAACCACCTAAAAATTTATATAATTTCCTAATTCCCTTTTTGTGTTGGGGTTGACCAAATTTTTTAACACCAACCAAAAAAAAACCCCCCCTTTAAAATTTTAAAAACCACTTCCAAAAGACCCCTTAAAAAAGGCCCCTTCCCCAAGGAAAAAAACCCGAAAAAAATTTTATTTTTCCCCAAACCCCCACCCCGGCATAACTTAAAACCCCCCTTTTTTTTTTTTCCTTTTTCAAAACCAACCCTTCCTTTCAAACCCCACCCCAGAGGGAAAAGCGTTAACAAAAAACTCTGAAATGGGTTTGAAAATTATCCAGGGGAAAAATAAAAACGTAGATTGCACTAAAATTACAGTTTTTACCATATGTTTTTTAATAAGCAGATTTTGGGATAGAAGCAATATTTTAGAAAATGGAAAATCTCCCAGTGAAACATAAAATTTTTTAAAACTCTTGTAAATTGGCTTTCTTTTTAGGGTTTAAAAAAAAATTTTCTCTTTTCTTTATATGGGGGAAAGAGCAAAAAGAAAGGATCTCCAGCAAAAGACCCCAAAAATTTATTGTCCCCCAAGACAGACATTTAAAACCCAAAATTTTTAACCATCCAAGGTGAGCACTGATTTAAAAGTTTCCCCCCCCTAGAAACCCCCAAAATTTTTTATATAAAACCCTGAAGGGGAAACCCCTCAGTGAAAAGGGTTTTTAAAATGGGTTTTCCCGATCTTAGGGTTTTTTCCCCCATACCCAGGAAGCCCCAATAATTAAAAATGGGGGAGAAATCAATTGATGGGGGTCAATTTTTGCCCAAACCCTAAATTTTTTGCCCCTTCGGGAAAGGGAAAGAGCAAAACAGGGGGGGGAAAGGGACATCTTTTCTGACGGGAAACAAAATTACTTTTGGAAAACCACCCAACCCAAAAGGGACCGATTTTTAAAGGACTAAAAACCGCAAGGGAACAGGCCATTCGTTCCAAAAAAATTTGGGGTAAAAATATTCTCTTTTTTTTTATTTTTTAAACCTTACAAAATTTTTTCCAGAAAATTTTCCCCTAAAAAAATTATCAAGCAAAAATTTTAACAATTAATCCCCAAAAAAATTTACCTTAAAAAAAATTAATGGACAAAGTTGTCTCAAATCCCACCCCCCTTCAATCAACAAGAGATGTTTGATTGGTTTAACTCTATAAATGAGAACTAAAATGCAGACTTTTTTTTTTTTTCCCCAATTTTAAAAATTTTTACCTATTGAAAAAACAAATAAAGCTTTTAGGGAATCCATAATTGGTTTAAATTTTTAGACTTAGGGGTGCATAAAATAACGGGGGTTTCGGGCAAAAGTCCTGGGGGTCTTTTTTTAAACCCCTTAAAACAGGGTCCCCTTTTCACTAAAATTTTTAAAAAAAACCCGGGCACGCCAATATCAATTTAAAAACCAGAGAAACCACGAACCACTTTGTAATGTGCCGATTTGGGGGGCGGCGGGAAATTTTGGGGGCACTCGGAACCATCCGAAGCTATAGATTTCCCACCCCAAAGTATAGCAATTCCAGGGCTTTTCCCCAGCTTTAAAACATTAGAAAATTTTTCAAATTTGGTTTTTACCTGAGCCAAATTGTCACTTAAGCTGATTGCCCCTGTTTTAAAATTTTTTGACTCGCAGTAGAGGGGGTTTTCATAAAACAGGGCGTTTTCCCACCCAATTCATATCCCTTTTTAAAAAAATGGCACCCAACCTTTATAAATCAAAAACATTTTCCCCCCTTTAATTTCCCAAAACCCCAATTTTTTTAAAACCCCTTTTTTCTTGTAACCAAGTAAAAAAAGGAAAACCAATCCAACCCCCCGGGAACAAAAAAATATATCCCCCACCATTTTTTTTAAAAATTTCTTTAAAAATTTTTTTGGGAAAAAAAAAAACTTCCCCCCCCAAAATTCCAATTTGGGCGAAAAAAAAACAGCCTTTAAAATAGCAAAAAAAACACCTGAAAAAAGGGGGGTTTAAATTTAAAAAAAAATTTCAAACTCCCCCAAAAAATTATTGAAACATTTAAAAAAACCCAAAGAAAAAAAAAAATAACCGAAAACCAAAAATGAAAAAAAACAAACAAAAAAAAAAATAAAATACAAAAAAAAACACTTAAAATGGAAAGAAAAATTTTATTTTTAAACTATCAAATGAAAAAACTGGACTAAAAAACAAAAACCATACAAAGAAATAAATTTTTTAAAAAAAAAAATTTAAAAAAGTTAAAATTTTTTGCCCTTAAAAAGGGGAATTTTGGCCCGGGTTTCCTTTTGGGCCAAACCGGGGGGTTTGCCTAGTTGGGCCATTTTCCACCTGTGCCTCCGCCCTTTCCTTCTCTGACCCGGGACAACCCTGCCATAAAAAACCTTTTCTGAAAACCTCCCTAAAATCCTGGGGCCCAACACCCCCAAGCAAGCCCGCTTTGGGTTTAGTGACCCAAGGGTCTTTTTTTTCCCCCACAAAAAACCCCCAACCCTTTCCCCTTCCCCAATGGGCGGTCGGGTTTGAAAAACCAGGGGCCCCCTTGGGAACTCCCCCGCCCCCCTGTTTGCAGCTTAAAAACCATCACAAGATTTGGCCCCTTTGAATCCACTACCAAAGCCCCTAACGGGGTAATGACAAAAGGGGGCAAATGAAAGGAATTTTGGCCCCGAAAAAGGGCAATTTTCTAAACCCTTTTTAAAAAGGCAGGGGTAAATCACAATAATGTATGAACTTTTTTTCCTATTTTTTGGGTCTCCCCGGGGGGAAAAAAAAAGGGTTTCCCATGAGCCCATAAAAAGGGCCTGTAGGGGGGCCCAATTTAATAACCAAAAATCTGGCCCCCGGCCCCAAACCTTTTAAACCCTGGTTCCCGGCCCCATTTCCCTTTCCCCGGGCGGCCCCCATAAAAACAGGCCCAGGTGGTAGAACCCCCAAAAACCACAAATTCGGCTCAGCACCCCCCCTTTCCCCCGGTCTGTTTTTTCTGCAGTCATACATACGGCAGTTTTAGAGAAAAACCCCTAAAAAATTTCTGGCCCACCAACCAACCTTTTTTTCCCCTTGGTCAGTTCTTTTCTGCAGGTCATACATACAGGGCAGGGTTAGAGCAATCCCAAACAAGTTTTTTAAAGGGTTTCCAGGAAAAACCACCTTTACCCCCCTTTTCCAATAAAAACCCCAACACCATTAAAACCCCCCTTTTAAAAACCCAAACCAATTTTTACCCAACCTTACCCCGGGGTCTGGCTGTCCTTCTGCGGGCAAACATAAAAGGGGGGGGCAAGTGGGGCCAATAGCCCCAAGTTTGGGCTTCCAGGAAAAACCCCCCCCCTTTTTCAAAATTCCCCCCCCGGGGTTTTGGCTGTTCCAACACGTTTCTGCACCAAAGGTTTTTGGCATCAAAATAAAAAATTTTTCCAAATTAAATGGGGTTTTCCCCTAAACCCCCAAAAAAAAGGGGGAAAGGAGTTAATGCCCCAAAAAATTTGCCCCCCAAAACCCAAAAAAACCCCCCCCAAATTTTTTGGGGCGAAAACCAAAAAAGGGTTTTTGGGGTGCTTTAAAAAAAGGGCATTTTTTTCCGCGCCACAATTTGGGAGGGGGCAAAACCCTGTTCATAACAATTTTTTTTTTTTGGCTTCAACGTTACCCCTAGAAAACTGTTGAAAGCAAAAACCATTCATAAAATGTCGCCCCAATTAAAAAAATTTTTTGGGTTTTTTTTTGGGGTTTTGGGTTTTGGGGGGTTTGGGAAAACAAATTGTTTTTTTTGGGTTCCCCGTTTTTGGAATTAAAATTTTAAAAGGTTGTGGGACCCCAAAAAAACAATGTAACCCCTTAATAAAAAGGGTCTTTTAAAAATTAAAAATTTCCAATTAATAGGGAAAAAAAAAACCCTAAAACCCCCCAAGGGGTTAACAAATTTGCAAGGCAAAAAAAAAAAAAAATTTTAATTTTAATGTTGGGGTCCCCCAACCCCTTTTTCCTTTTCCCCCCCTTAAAATTTTTTTAAAATAATAAAAACCCTTTCCCTTGGGCCCTTCCTGTCTTTTCCTTAAAAATGACCTTAAAAGGGTAAAAAAAATGGAAGGAAAATTGGAAAAAGGTTAAGTGGCATGGTTGGGTAAAAATTTGGGTGCCCCGGGGAAAAAACCCCCTCAAATAAACAAGGGTTTTTTACTAGAACCCCCAGGCCGTGGGGTCCCCTCCCTTTATTAGGGGCAAAAACCCCCGACCCTCCCCCCAATGTTTTAAGGCCCTGTGGGAAAAAAGGGGCCCCTCCAAAAAATAAAAAAAACGAAAAATCCCTCTTTTCCCCCACCCCAAAAATTTAAACCGGTTCCCGATTCAAAACCCCAAAACCCCCCCTTCCCCCCCTCCCAGCCCAAAAATTTCTTTCTGCCCCCGAAAATGTGAAAAGGGCCCCCCTTCCCTTTTTTTTCACGGGTTTTTTAAATTTAAAAAGGCAAAACCCACTTCCCCGGGGTTGGGGTTTTGGGCCCAATCACCAGCCGTTCCCCCCCTATTTAAAAAACCCCCTGTTTTTTCCCAATGAGGGGTTAAAAACAAACCTTTGGAGAAAATAAAAAACCTTTTTTTCTTTTTTCTAAAACCCAAACATTTTTTAACTGTTCCCCAACGTAGAATTTTTAGATTTTGGGAAAAGGAAAATTCGAGAGGGCCCTTTTAAAAAAGGTTTTTTTTTCTAAAAGGGGCCCTTTTTTTTTTTGGGCCTTTTTTAAAAAAAAATTTTTTTTAAAAGGGGCGCACCCTTAATCAGTGCGGAGCAAAAGAGAAGTGAAAAAAAAAAAAAAACCTTATCGTTTGAGGTGTGGGCCCTTTTAAAGGGGGCTGCAAAAAAATGAAAATGACCCCTTTTTGGTTTAAATATATATCCATTTGTTTTGCCTTTGTGAACGAATTTTTTTTCCCCAGCTCACTCTCTTTACTGACAGACTGCTTTTTTTTTAGTTATTAAAATTTTCCTCTCCTTTAGAAAAGAAAATATTTTGGGGGAGTTTGGTATTGAGGGCCTTCAACTTTTGGCGAAAAGGGGCTGCGGGTTTTTTTGGGTGACTTGGGTCCCGGGCCCTCACAAAAAATGCCAAACCCCAACCCCTCTAAACATATTATACATGTTTTGGATTTGCAAAAAAAATTTTAAATTTGACCAAACGTTTTCCGTTTTTTGCAGTTTTTGGGGTTAAAAATAAAATTTAAAAAAAAAACAAAAAACAAATCCCCTCCCAATTCTGCTTAAAAAAAGAAAAAAAACTCAAAATTTAAGTGGTTTTTTGGGGAAAAATTTTATTCCGTTGGGAAAAAAAGTTTCTTTTTTTTTGGCATTTTTTGTGGGTTTCAGTAATTGTAAACCACATTTAATCCAAATCTGCAATAAAAAGGAGAAAATTTAAATTTTTTTTTGGCAGTTTTTGGGGGGTGAAATACCTTTCAAAAAAAAACCCCGTTTATTTTTCAAAAAAACCAGATTTTTAAAAACCGGGGAAAACGGGGATTTCTTTTTTTTTTTTTAAATTTTTTTATTTTTTTCAATTTTTATTGACAAAAAGTTATTTTTGGGGTTTTTGGCCAATTTAAAGAATTTTCCCACAAAAACCTGAAATAAAAAACCCATTGGGGGTTTTTTAAAAAAACCATATATATAAAAAAATATTTTTTTATATATATATAAATAAAAATTTTTATATAAAAATATATATATATATATTTATATAAATATAATAAAAAAATATATATTATAATATATATATAAAAATAAATTATATAATAAATATTTTAATAATATATATATATATCCCCAACCTTTTAACGGGTTTGAAAAAACCCCCCCAAAACCCAACCCTACATCTCCGGCCCAGGACTTTAAAACGGTCTACGGGCCCCAGGATCCCAGACAGCCAAATCCTTCCCCCCCCCCCCTTTTTTTTTTTTACCCCCTTCCTTTTTTCCTTCTCCTCCCCCCCCCATTTCAAAAAAACTTAATGAAAAGAAAAAAAACTGAATTAAATTATTTTTTCCCCCCCAAATTCCCCCAAATTCTTTTCCAAACCATTTTCCCACCCCCCCCCCCCCTAACCCTTCCACCCCATAAACCCCAATTCCCTCCCCCAACCCCCTTCCACCCCCCTTTTCCCAATCAAAAAATTTTGGGCCCCTCCCCAGGTTCCGGGGCCCCCGAATTTTCCCGCTCCCTTTAATAAATTAACCACACTCTGCCTTGTCCTTTCAAAAAACCCCCCCAAAAACCCCCTTAAAACCCCTTAACTCCCCCCAAACCCTTTAAAAACCCCCCCTTCCCAAACCCTTTTAAAAACCTCCCCTCCTTCCCCCCTTTAAAACCCCTTTAACCCGGGCCCTTTTCCCCCAAGAAAAAAAAAAATTTTTCCCCACCCCCTTTTCCCCTCTATTCTCCGCCCAATTTTCCACTCCCTTCTTTCCTTCCCTGTCCCTTTTCCCCAATTCCAAAAAATTTTTCCCCCAAACCCTTTTGGGGGCATCTCCCCCCTCTCGCCTCAAACCCTTCTCTGTTTCCCACCACCCCCTCGCTCCCCCCCCCAAAATTCCTTTTTCTCAACCCGGGCCTCCCTTTTTTTTCCTTTTTTCCACCTCTCTCCTACGCTATTTTAAAAAACCCCTCTGCCTCCCCCCCCTTGCCAATCCCTTCACCTGGTTTACCCATTGCCCACGCTTTAAATTTCAAGTTACTAACCCGGACCTACAAGGCTCTCAAAACCATCCCCCCCCCATAAAAATCTTTTGCTCTAATCTCCAGATACCCCCCCTCACCCCCAACCTCCCACCCTCACAAGGATCTTTTTCTCCCACTCTCCTCTTGTTCCCCCTCCTCACAAAAACCCGTCTCCAGATTTCTCTCTTTCCTCCCCCATACTCGGGAAACTCACATCCCCCAAACACATCAGACTCCTCCCCAACTTTCCCCCAGCTTCAAAAGAAACCTGAAAACCCACTTCTTAAATTATAGCCTAAAACCCTAGAAAAAAAAAAACCCGCTGTCACACACCCCCAAAAACATATCTCCCCCTCCCCCTTTGTCTTTTTTTCCCCTTCCTTGTAGTTTGAAAGGGGCCTTTCGGGGGCCCAAGGGCCCTCTCCCCTTTTTTCCCTTTGTTGTTAGTCAAGTTTGTCACTATTGTAAATTTTTGAAATTTTTATTTAGTACCCCCTGAAGTACACGCCCTGGAATCAATGCCTAATAAAAAAAATTTAATAATAATAAATATATATATAATATAATAATATATATATATATTTATAAATATTATATATATATAAAAAAACATATATATACTTATAAAATTTATATATACCTATATAATAAAAATATTATATATATATATATATATATTTTATATAAATAAAATACAATATATATTTTTACCTTCTCTCTTTTTTTATTACATTTATTGTCCCACACACAAACTAAAAATTTTTTAGTTTTTGAAAAATTGAAAAAAAATAGAGGTGGTAAGCGACCCAAGGAGGGGCTGGGAAGGGGCGATAGAGATGCGGGACAAGGCACCCCTTCCAGACTCATGAAAACCCATCAATGGCAAAATATTCAGTCACAGAACCCCTAAAGGCCTTTCATCGTTTCTCCTTCCCTGTGCTTCTCATTACTGAACAGGGTCCCAATCTGTTCTTCAGTAGTTAACACCCCTTTGAAACCATTTTTTTTAAAATTCCTCTTCCTTTTCAGTCAGGGACACAAATGTCATCATCAAAAATCACCCAAACCCTGAGGCAAAAATGGGCCTAGTGCCCACATCCCAATATACAGACCACCCCAAAAAACCCATATGCTGAAGAATTTTTGTTTACACAATGCGGCTGGGGTCAGAAGGCATTTCAAAAGATCAAGGGTTTAAGAGGAAAAATTTTGTCTGCTCCGGGGGAGCCCAACCCGCGGGATGCCCCCAAAAGGAGAGGAAAGGAAGCTGGTCCGTCAGCGGAATACCGAGGGGGTCGCAACCCCCTGCATTGCCGGGGGCTTCAACCCCCACTTTTTTTAGGATGTAAAAAACTCTGAGGAAGAAGTCCCCTTTGGGGATAAATGATAAATAAATAAAAACCATGGCACCCCAAAAAAATATGCAAATATTAACAAATTTTTTAAAGTACGGGCAGATGGCCCTTTTCCAAAATAGTACCGGGATATAAAAAAAAAACAATTTCTTTTTAAACAATAAAAATCCTAAATATGGCACGGGAAAATTATAAATTTTCAAAATGGAGTACGATTTTTGGGCAAAAAAAAGCCTTTTTTCAAGTGCCCAACTGTGTGGAAAAACATATTGTTGTCAATAACATATTTTAATGGGAAGAAAAGTAAAGTGAAAAAAAAAAAAGGGGAAAAAGAGAAATGAAATCGAAAAATACACGGGAATGAAAAAACTGACAAAAAAGGAAATAAAAAAAGGGGGTAAAAATAAAGAAAAACAAAAATAAAGAAAAAATGAAAATTTGGGGCCCAAAAATGAACAGAAAAAGCGAAGAAAAAAAGGTAAGAGCCAAACAAGCCAAGAAAGGAGTAACAAACACCCCAAAAACATATAAAGAAAATTTTAAAACCAATAAATAGTAAAAAGGAGAGGGAGTAATGTGAAAAGGGTTATAAAACATACTAAATCCCCCACGAGCATAAACCCAAAGGCACATCCCATGGAAAGCATAAATTTTTCTGTGGAGTAGTCATTTGGTGAAAAAAGGCCCACACAGGCCCCGGGATTTTCCAAACCCCACCTGAAAAATTTTTTTCTGCCCCCTCCCCCCTCGGGCCATTTTCCAAACCCCGAATTTTCCTCTCCCGGGGCGATGGCCTGAGCACAAGAAAAGCCCCACCCCCCAGTCCCAGAAACGTCGGACAATTTCCCCACCAACCAGAAACCAGGGCCTATCCCCCTTTTCCCTTTTCCCCACCAGTTTTTACTTGAAAGCCATACAGCAAACGCCCGGGGAAAAGCCACCCTTTCCCGTTTACCAGATGGGGGGGAGCAAAAAAAAACACTTTCCCCTCCACCCAAATACCAAAAGTTTTAATGCAGCATTGCCGGGCTGTTGGCCTCAGAAAAAATTGCCTTTCGGCCCGGGAAACCCCAAAAGGGTTTCCCCGCCAAAATCAGGGCCCCTGCCCCAAAAAATCCTTTAATCAGATCCCGACAGGCTTTTCCCTTCCCCCGCCAGAAAAGCGTCCCCTGCTCTGGACCACCAAATTGCAAAAAAGGGAAAAATCCACACCCTTTTTGGCTGAAACTGTGCCCAAACCAAAAAAAGCCCATCTCAAAACAGACAAAAGGGCCCTATTTGGGCATTTGCCCAAGGGCTGTTAAATCTCAGGGACTGCCCCCTGGGTGAGTTTGGGTAGATGCCCTGTGCCTTTTGGGGGAAGGGTCCCTTCCGGCCGACCCCTTTCCTTTTCACACTGCGGGGGGGAAGGTGAAAGGGGCCCCTACCCCCCAACCCTTTCGACGGGTAGCATCACCGGGGCCCGTTCCCCAAATTCATTTTTTTTTGGAGACTTTTCAACAAAATAGGCCAAAAGGGGAGCGGGGACAGCTCTGGGGGTGCTAAAAAACCTGGTGCCTTTGAAATTTTTGGTGAAAACCAAAACCGTGAGCAATCCCCCTTTGCTGCCCTTAAAAAAAGGGAGGGTCTTTACGTCCCCAAACACAACCCTTTTAACATTAAATTAAACCCGGGGGCAGAACAAAAAAATTCCCCCCAAGCCCCCCAAACCCGGGGTTTTAAACCCTGTCTGCTGAAAAGGCCCGGGGGTCTTGGGTTCACTTTCCCGGGGTTTTTTTGCAAATGCTTGGGGCAACGCCTGGGCAGCCAATTGCAGTTAAAAAATTTCCTTTTTTGGGCCCCCCAATTTTCCCCCCAAAAATTTAATTTTGGCAACATGCGGAAATTTTTCCACCCCCCCAAGGGGACACGGGGCAGCATTGTAATGCCATTTTTCCTTATAAAAATTTGCAGGGGCCTAACACCAGGGGTTTCAAAAAACCCTTGGGGGTTTTTTGAGCCAAAAGAGATTTGAGGCGGGTTTGGGGGAACTCACCAACATCCGGGATTTTGGAAAAGGGCCAAACCAAAAAGGGTTTGGGTTCCGGAAACAAGGGCTTTTTTTCCGGCATGCCGTTGGGGTTTCTTTTTTAAACTGGAAAAACCTTTAAAAGGAAAGGCCCCCCCTCAGCGGGAAAGGGCACCCAGCGGGTGAGGGAGGGGGAGGCCGGGAAGGACAGACCCCTTACACGCTGGGGGATGTAAAGGGGGCCCGGGGACGGGTTGAAATTGTATAGGTCTTCTTTAGGTGGTGTTTCAAGGTTAAAGGCGGGTGCAGAACGGCAGCTCAGCTCAAAGAGTAGAGCGCACGAGGCTAGCCAGGGGTCTGGTGATAGTGAGGATGAGGAAGTGGAGGAGGAGGATGAGGCAGGGGTGGACACTACCGGTACGGATTACCCATCAGTGGTAAGAGATTGGCACAGATTAGAGGAAGAGGAGGAAGATCCCGTTAGTGACCTTCGAGCCCGAGGTTTGGGAGATCCCGGCAGCATCCCAAACATGAGTGCTTGGATGCTATATTACCTGCCACATGATCCACGCATCAAGGCAATCAAAATGAACAGAGATTACTGGGTGGCCACCCTCCTTGATCCACTTTACAAGACAAAAGTGAGCCATTTCCTTCCACCCACAGAAGTTGACAGTAGAATGCAGAATTTTGAGAGAGTGCTCATTGACCAACTAGAGACATCTGTTGCGTCTTCTTCACATTCTAATATCACAGTGGAACAACATCAGCAACGCAGCAGCAGTAGAGTGGCAAATAGCTGCAGCAGCAGGCAGTGTGGCAGAACCCACTGGGTGACATTTGGCAATCTATTTTTACCACCTCAGCAACTCCTGCAAGGAAGGGAAGCATTCGGACACACATAGACCGCCTTAAGACCATGGTCCATAAATATCTGCGGCTCAACATCGAAGTTTGTGGACTTAGTCTGGACCCATTCAACTTCTGGGTGTCCAAACTGGATGAATGGTCTGAGCTTGCTTGACATGTCATAGAAGTTTTATCCTGCCCAGCAGCACAGCTGGCGGTTTGATAATTGACAAACATAACCATCTTTCCCCTGACAATGTGGATCGTTTTGACATTTATCAAAATGAATAAAGCGTGAATCTCTGACCATTTTGTTGCCCCGGTTGCCGATGTCACTGACCAGTAAGCCTTAGCACGTCTTCTTGACAATGTGAAATACACATTTAAACTACACTACATCTCATGTCTGTATTTCCTGTGCCTGTTGCTTCTACAAATTGTATTCTACTGCTGCCAACAGCTAGATTTACAAGTCTTACCGCTGAATTTATTTCGAAATATACACCTCATAACCTTGATGTGCACTGCATACACCTCTTACTCCTCCTCCTTGTAGCCCTCCAGATCTTTATTTTTTAAATGCCTCCACCTGTACTACCACCAAATGTACTAAGTCCTGTTATCCTGAACCTCGATGTTCCCCACTGCCATGTTCTTGCCACCACCAATGTTACTGCCATCTAATCTAGTCCAGCCTGAAGAGGCGTAGGTTCAAGTTCTTGGCCCTGATGCAAAAAGTGAAATGGAGCCCCCCCTGTTACCAGGGCTGCCATCAGTCATCTATTAACTGTTTCAGGGACCCATACAGCCAATTCAAATGGGGCCTCCACCCATTACTAGTTCCTATTTTTTAACATATCAGTTGGCCCCTAATTAATTAGGGCCCCTGACAGGAGTACTGCCCGTACTGCCCTATTTGCACCCCTGCCAGTTACCATGTGCCATTTCCAATACCAGTGTCTTCTTATGTGTCAAGGGGTTTTTGGGCCCCCTCAGGTTGCAGGGCCCGTAGCGGCTGCTAACACTGCACCACCTATAGCTACGTCCCTGCCAGCTCAACCTCCATGTTCCCCGATGGGATGTTCTTGCTGCCACTACATATATCCCATGTACAAAGTTTGCAAGCAGAGGCGTTACACCACTACGGTTCGAAGTTCAATTCAAACTCCAACATTTTACTGTTCGTTCATCTCTGCTCTTAACCCACCATGACGTTCCTGTACGTCATGGTGCAAAGCCCTTTAATGCACCATGACGTCCAAGAACATCATGGAGATGGTGCGGGCACAGGAGTTGTGCTCACAAGATTGCTGTGGGAGCCTGATGGTGAGTGACGGCTGGGTTCCTGCACTTGTTGGGAGTGAAGATAACTCAGTTCCCGGCGGTTTAACCCCTTAATTGCCGCAAATCACAGCAGTTAAGGAGTATGACAGAGGGAGAAAGCTCCCTCTGTCCTCCATTGGATCCCCAGCAACGAAATTGCAGTGTTTCGGTGGTTACCATGGTAACTCGGAGGTCAGACAATGACCTCCAGGTTGTCTGTGACATCAACCTGCCAGGGGACGTAGTCTGACAGGATGATTGACAGTTGGTATAATACATTTCAGCATAGACATGCTGAAATGTATTATAACTGAGCTATACTAGCGATCTAATGATCATTGAGTATAGTGCTATAGTGTAACAAGTGAAAAAAATAAATAAATAAAAAGTAAAAGTGTAAAAAAATAAATAAATAAATACAGTAAAACGCACACCCCATTTTACCCATTACAAATACCAATTACCCCAAAAAAGTAAAAAAGTACACATTTGGTATAGCCACGTGTAACGACCTATCCTATAAACCTGTCCTGTTACTTTACCCGTACAGTGAACACCGTAAAAAAAAAAAAAAAAATGGGTGAATTGCAGTTTTTGCTTATCCTGCTGCACGGAATAAAGAGATCAAAAAGTCATATAAACACCAAAGTGATAACAATGAAAACATCAGTTTGTCCCGCAAATAAAAATACCTGTAATTTGAAAAATAAAAAAGTTATGGCTATCAGAAGAGAGCGATATACAAAATATTGTTTTAAGCAATAAGAACATGTTTGGTTTTAAAAAAAAAAACTACTACAACATTAAAAAACAATATAAATTGGGTATTGCCACATTCGTATCATCCAGCAGAGTAAAACTAACATGCCAGGTGTACTACACGGTAAGCGCTGTAAAAAATAAAAATAAAAAACATTATCAGAATTGCTGTATTTTCTTCAACTGGCTTCCAAAATCAGATTCAAAAGCGATCAAAAATCATGTAACCCCAATAAATGATACCAATAAGATCATCAACTCAAGCCCGGAAAAACAAGCCCTTACTCAGCTCTGTACACAGAAAAATAAAAAAGTTATGGCTCTCAGACTATGGTGATTCAAAAATGCTGAATAAAGCTAGTATGTCATTTATACCACCTGGTGACCACTGTAAAAAATAAAAATAAAAAACACTACCAGGAGTGCTGTATTTTGTTCACTCTGCCTCCAAAAAACCTTGATAAAAAGAGATCAAAGCGTTGTATAAACCCCATAATGGTACCAAAGAAAAAGTCAACTCATCCTACAAAAAACAGGCACTTAGTCAGCTCCATATACAGAAAAATAAAAAAGTTATGGCTGTCAAACTATGACAAGATTAAAACAATTTTTTACAAACCCATTTCTATTGTATAAAAGTAGCAAAACATAAAAAACTATATAAAATTTATATCATTTCAATTGTATCGACCTCATAGTAAAATGATCTTGTCATTTATACCACACGGCGAACGCTGTAAAATTGAAGCCCGAAAAATGGTGGAACTGGTGTTTTTTATTTCATGGCCTCAAGTAAAAAAAAAAACAAAAAATGGAACACCTGTGCACCCAAGTTGCACAATACACCCATAGATGAGATGTTGAATGCAAAATGGGGTGATTTCTGGAAGGTTTCTACTGTTCTGGAAATTTGGGCAAATGTGACCTGGCACCCACCAAAATCTGCGTTCCAAAAGCCAGATAGTGCTCCCTCCCTTGTACACCTTGCCATACACCCGCAGGTTGCACCCACATATAGGGTTTTGGCGAACTTGGAGGAAATTGCATAACAAATTTTGGGGTGCTTTATTCCAGAATTCCTTGTAAAAATTAAATATTTTCAGCTGAAACTGCAAATTATTGGAAAAAATAAAATGTGTTATTTTTACAGCCTAATGTTACAAAAATGTGTCTAACACCTTTGCAGTTGATATACTCACTGCACCACTGAATATATTCCTTAAGGGATATATTCCTTAAGTTTTCCAAATTAGGTCTTTTTAGGGGAGTTTATTAAGTTTTAGCATCTTAAGATGTCTGCAAACCTGGAATGGTGCCTAAAATATATTCAAATGAAAATGAGACCCCCAAAATCCATTAGGTGTTCCTCCTAATCTGAGGCTTGTGGTCGAGTCAAATAGCGCACTAGAACCTCATATGGGATATCACTAAAACCGGCAGAAACTGGGGAATCGATGTTGACTTGGATTTCCCTTGTCACATCTTTTGTGATCAAGTAAATAATGGAAAAATTGAAAATCTGCAAGAAAAGTGAAATTTTGAAATTTCACCTCTTCTTTGCTTTAATTTCTTTGAAACACCTAAAGGGTTAACAAACTTTATAAGTGTTCTTTTGAATACCGTGAAGGGTGTATTTTCTCAGATGGAGTTATTTATGAGGGTATCCACATACAGGCTACAACCCTAGTTATGGTCCTAAATATAAGGCCACTGTTCTCACTTATCAAGATCAAACAACAAATCCCTAAACAGGGAGAGAACAAATTAAAATATAACTTTTAATGTATATACCAATAAAAATATAGTGGCGACAAAAACCTCTAATCCAGAGGAATAGACAATTAAAACTGATACCATAGATAAAGGAACGGCTGTGATAACACTATTAATCCCTAGGTAGCTAATACTCTGCTGCCTAAACCAGGATTATCGTCCCGAAACAAAGGACGGTCCCGTCACGAACCTATCCCTTACTAGAAAAGCCCTATTAATCCCTCACAATTGAAACTCCCAACATGTTTCGATCCTCCCTAATCAATAGGATCTCCTCAGGGGATATAATATAGGGAAAGATATGTCACTAGTACAAAAAATGTATCCAGCATGCAAATGACAACAATGCAAGATCAGTTTGTACTGACACACAAAAAAGTATATCAACAAAGACAATGCAAGAGAGATTGTACTGACACAGAAGGGCATTCAAGACATCTCAATGAAGATAATGCAAAAGAGGTTTGTACTGACACAGGCAATTTAAAGATATGCAAGATAGCTACTTATCTGGCCTGTATGACTTCCTCTAGTTCATTCATTAAGGAAATGACGATAATACTTAGAGCCACAGTCCGTGTTAGGAATGGTGCATCCGCTCTTGCACTCTGTGTATGACAGAGTGCAAACTGTCAGCAATGCTATGCCGGGCGGGACCGTCCTTTGTTTCGGGACGATAATCCTGGTTTAGGCAGCAGAGTATTAGCTACCTAGGGATTAATAGTGTTATCACAGCCGTTCCTTTATCTATGGTATCAGTTTTAATTGTCTATTCCTCTGGATTAGAGGTTTTTGTCGCCACTATATTTTTATTGGTATATACATTAAAAGTTATATTTTAATTTGTTCTCTCCCTGTTTAGGGATTTGTTGTTTTATCCACATACAGGCACCTCAAAGCCACAGCAGAACTGGACTGGTCCTTAAAAAAAATCAGTGTTACAAATTTTCTTGAAAATGGGAAAATTTGCAGTCAGCAATACCAAACTCCCTAACTATTGATATCTGTGGAGAGAAAAATGTTATTTAACTAACTAAGATCAGTCTGTACAGTACAGGGAGTGAGCTGAAAATCGAGTTCACAAGGCAATATAGTGAAACATATAACATGGTCATGTGATTTTAGCACTGCACTTATTGGATGGTGGACAAAAGTGCAAAAAGCGGCTGCAAAACAAAACTGAAAATGGCGTGTCGAACTAGAACTAGAACTTCACTCGAACAAACAGTAAAATGTTTGGTTTGAATTCTAAAAATTTGAGAAGTTCTACTATAAGTTCTTTCTAGAACAGTTCGATAAACACTAGTTACTAATTATTGTTTCCTTCATTACTGATGAATGCCTGAGTGACTCTAGTCTGTTCCTTTCTGAACCTGTGAGTCTTCGAGTGAGGGCATTACATTAGGAGAAAATTGTATTCTACGTGTTAACCTGTTCATCCTCTGTAGTCCTTCTGGTTAGAGATGGGCGAATTTCTAAAAAATTTGATTCGCCGAGTTTGCCGAATTTTCCGACAAAAATTGTTCCGACCCGAATTTATTCGTGGCGAATCGTGTTAAAAAACAGCTATTTCCTGGCTGCAGAGGACCAATTGTCGGCGCGCTGGTCCTTTAAATGTGAGTAAGCCGGCGCGCGCACGCCCTAAGGAGCGGGGACTCAACCGATTGTGTTTTAGGAGAAGCCGTAAGGCTAGTATGACATGGTCCTTTGTTTGTATCAGGATTGTCAGATGATTAGGTAGCCAAGAGCAGGAGTGGATACAAAACACAGAACACATGCAAATATTCCATTTACTTATTTTTGGGATCAACTCCTGTTTCTTTTTGGCTTTAGCAATGATGGATTATTGTTGATAAAACGAGTTTGTTTTATAATGAGTGCAATATAGTGCAGCAGCAGATAGATAATTACGCTGGTTGAGTAACAAGTGTGCAAATAACACACAGTTGTAATGGTCTTTCCCCCCAGTCGCTGATAAAATGAGTTTGTTTTATAATGAGTGCAATATAGTGCAGCAGCAGCTAGATGCTAATGCCAGGGCAGACAGTGGAGGGAGGATTAAGCGTGTCCGTAGTTTATAGTGCTGTGACGTCTAGAAGCCCCTGTGTGATAGGCTTCTGCTGCACTGTCATTGAGGGTGTTCCTTTTTCTCCCAGAGTCTTTGCCCCAGTAAGCATGTTCGTGGTCATTTTGCATAAAAGACCTTCATTCCCGGAATCATCTAAACTTCGGACTTCATGCAGAACCGAAGTTTTCCTGAAATTTTAAACGAATTCCACTTCTGTAGAATTGATTCGCCCATCTCTACTTCTGGTCTTCCGTGGCTACAGCATCACGCTCCAGTGTTCAATTGGCAAACGGAAATCACACATTGTGGACAAGACTGTAATTTCCGCTGTCTTGTGGCACCACTTCTCCACTGACGTCCTTCACTCTTCTACCGGGCTGCCTTCACCATATCATGAATACACAGATGTAGACCTGCCTTAGACTATCTCTCCTTGGGGCAGGGTCTACCATTTGTCGATACCCAAGACACAGGCCATGGCAGCCCTTATAAAAGAAAATTTTCAGGAAGGGTTCATCTGTAAGTCCTTTTCTCCAGTCGGTGCCAAATTCTTCTTTGTGGGAAAATAAGGATGGTTTTCTTGGCTCCTGTATTGACTAACGGGGTCTCAATAAGATTGCCATTAAGAACTGTATATGTTGCCATTAATATCCAAGCTTTTTGACCGTCATTGTGGAGTCAGAGTCTACATAAAACTTATCTTACGGGAGCCTATAACCTTATTCAGATTCGTGAAGGTGATGAGTGGAAGACTGCCTTTAATACTCATGATGACATTTTGAGTGTCTGATGATGCCTTTTGGCCTTTGCAATGCTCCAGCCATCTTCCAAGAATTTGTTCATGAGATCTTCAGAGACCTCCTGTATTTGTGTGTTGCTGTGTATCTGGATGACATCTTGATTTACTTGCCTAATCTTGAAGCTCATCTTGCCCATATGCGCCAGGATATAAGACGTCTACGAAACAATCAACTCTATGCCAATCTTGAAAAATGCATCTTTGAACAGACTAGTCTTCCCTTTGTGGAGGTGCGACCATGGGTGGTCGCATGGTTCTGCCACTAGGTGGCATACGTGCCACCGAGAGCCTGGTCTCGGTGGGGGAAGCCAGGTATTGTCGGTCAGCAGCATTAGGTGGCTGACCCTTGTACCTAGCCTGGCTGATGTCCAGCCACGAAGGGCTGGCCTTCCCGGAACAACTGCAGATGGGTGGGTGGTTGTTCCCACGTTCCAGGTGCCTATGGTCCAGCCCAGATATTGGGTAGGTTTCTGGAGATCTATTCAAGACCTCCTACTCCAGATGGTCGGGGGCGTGGTCTGCTGCCTGAGAGTGGAGCAGTGGCAGAGCTGGAGAGAGGCTCTGGTCCCCCGGAGGCTTGGAAAGAAGCCTGACCCCAGCGTGGGTAAAGTATTGATGGTGCTCGGCGATAGGCCGAGGCCACTGTAAGAGAGGGTCTCTAAGATTGTATAGTTAGTGGCCAGACGGCCGAGGATTTTATTTGTTTTGTTTCGCTATATGTCTACTGTGCCTCAATAAAACTGGCTGAGGCCAGATTCAACAGAAGCCTGTGTTGGAGTGCCATTATCTGTTTACCAAAGACGGCGATCCGAGAGCTAAATACCCCCAGGACGGTCCAAGATGGCGGCCGGACGTAAGTGAGGCGTTACACCTTCCTTGGGTCCATTTTCTCTGACAAATGACTTCAGATGGACCCTGCTAAGTGGTCTTCCATCCTTCAATGGCCAGGAGCAGTCGGTTTATGGTCTACATAGTGCTTCCTGGTATTCGCCAACTATTACCGACAATTTATTCACCACTGTGGGGGGCACCAATTGAGTTAACCAAGAAAAATGGAAATCCCAAGTCCTGGCCACCCAAAGTGGAAGAAGCATTCTCCCGTTTGAAGTCTGCCTTTGCCTCTGCACCTATCTTGTCCAGGCTGGGCCCTGATGAGCCCTTCGTCATTGAAGTGGATGCCTGGTCTGTGGGAGCAGGTGCGGTCCTCACACAGAAAACCCCCAAATGCAAAACTATCATATGATTTTTTTTTTCTTGCCCAAAGAAATTACATAATAAGGGATTGAGAGTTGCTGGCCATTAAGTTGGATTTGGAACAATGGCACAATTTACTGGAGGAGGCTTGTCACCTGGTCAATATTTTTACCGACCATAAGAACATAAGCCCCCTTCTTCTTCAGATTAGATATCTTGGTACACTTCAGACCAGCAGACAAGAATATCAAAGCTGATGCTCTCCCTTGCCTCTGATATGGCTGTCCTAGACTCTGCACCATGGCGTGTCATTCCCCCTGAATGTCTGACTATGGCAGTGCCCATTGATCTCCAATGTGTTCTCCCAGGGGCAACATTTGGACCTCCTGCTCTAAGGAAAATAATTTTGAAGGGGGACATTGTTCTGTGCTGTCCAGGTATCCTGGAGTCTGAAAACCCTGCATACTCATATCTCTTCATTACTGGCCTAATCTGGGTCATGATGTTAAGGACTTTTTTCTTTCTTGTGCTACATGTGTCCGTAACAAGACTCCCCGTCACAAACCTGCGGACCGCTTTGCCCATTCCGAAGTGTCCTTTGACTCATTTAACCATGGACTTCATTATTGACCTACCACCCTCCTCGAACAACATCATTATCTGGGTGTTTACAGACCAGTTCTCGAAGATGTCCCACTTCTTATCTCTGCCTGGTCTCCCCTTGGTTCCTCAGCTTGCCAGCCACTTCTTCCAGCATATCTTCTACATGCATGGCCTTTCTTAGCACATAAACTCAGACTGGAGGATTCAATTTGTCTATAAGTTCGCATGCACTCTGCTCCCATCTTCAGGTCAAGTTAGACTTCTCTTTGGCCTATCATCCCCAAACCAATGGCCAAGTAGAAAGGGTGAACCAAGTTCTGGGAAACTACTAATGCAATTTCGCCTCAGCACACCAAGGTGACTGGTCCACCCTTCTAATCATCTGGAGTTTGACTCGGCCGGAGCCTCATCCTTCTATATTGTGTATGGTAAACATCCTCATACCCCCTCCCTTTAGCAATCTAGTTTGATGTTCACAGCAATTTGGCAAGAAACCAGACAAGCTTTACTGCTGTGTCCAGCTCTATACTTACCTTCCCCGTGCTTCTGGTCCCCTGCGCTCCTTTGCCTGCCAGAGCACTTGTCCCCACTCCCTGAGTTGCACGCACTTCAACTCAATAACATTTTATATTCTCTCACCACTTTCGGTGCTCCCTTGCCAGATCCCTTGAGTTGCCTCATGCCTTCCTGAAAGTGTTCCATTAGTATTCCTGTCCTGCCGTGTATTTTGACCCTTGTATCTGGCCACTGACCATGTTTGTCTGCTGCCTGCCCTGACTTCTCTGCCTGTCCCCAACTATGAGTTTGCCTGCTAATTTTGTACCGTGCTGCACCTTGGCTGCCTCCGCAAGGAAATTGAGTCGGGTGTAGTGACCTGGTAGTCTCCCGCCGCAGTCAAACCTGCCTTGTCTATTATAATTTTTCTTCAGTGGGAACAGCATCTAGCATTTTTTCAGGGGGAAATTTTACATTAGGGAACACAATGAGTAGGGCTGTTGTTTCCAGAGGGTGTAATGTGTAACACTACTAGGATCTTTGCAGAGGTGAGGCATACTGTAACGGTTTCAGTTTGCACTGTCACGAATAACAGGTCAATTTGTACTGTAACAGTTCAGAGGGTCAGTTTTTGCTGTATCCGTAGACACCGGGAATGTGGATCCTCTTGGCCACCGCCAGCGATGATGGTATAGATGCAGGCCACGCAAGGGAGTGAAGTCTAAGCCACTGGTCTTCAGCAGAGCCCGCCACAAGGGAATCTCCAGGTTGCTACCCCTACGTGGCTACTCGCAATGACAGCCAAAGTGCCAAACTAAGGGCAACGGGTACAGGCAGAGGTGATGGGTCACAGCAGGTGTAGCCGTAGACAGGTAGCAGAGTCCCAGGCAGATAAAGGACTGGTACAGCGACAGATGAACAGCATTAGGTATAAGTAGGAAAAACAGGGGTTAACACAGGTAACACACTTAACAGTAACCAGCACAGCAGACATGGATCAGGAGAAATGAAGTTACATCATCCAACATCAACAAACTGACACTGGAGCAGAGGCAGAAAGTTCCTTAAATCATCGAAGGTCAAAGATCATTGGACAGGTAATTGGTACACTATCTCTTTAAATTTCAGTGAGATTATATGCGCACCCTAGGATACAGAGGATAGATAGAAGGATGGATCGGAGCAGGAGCGAGGATAGGTGAGTACATACAAACAGCGGGAGTCACAGTGGGGACACCAGCGGAGGCACGGGCACTGCGGCATGAACTGTGATACATACCTGGAAGAAGTCCTGAATCAGATGAATAGCACCAGAGAAGAAGGCATCTGTGAGTCAATGTGTCAGGAATCTCCTGCTATGCCTTGGAACTTGATTGTCATGGGGGCTAGCGCGGGTGCGACTGCCCCCCGTGGCCGCCCCCCTGCCCGCGATCATCCCGCTGCTACCCGAGGTCTGGCGCCGGGCCACTTACCTGTCCTCGCTCCTTGGAACACTGCTCCTGCCTGTTCCGGCCGCCGTACGAGCACACGCTGGTCTGGATTTAAAGGGCCAGTGCGCCGGTAATTTGGTCAATTGCCGGCCGCTGGTCCTATATAAGGTATACACCCCAAGCACTCTATGCCAAATTTTTGGTGTGTGTTACCTTGTCTAGAGAGAGTTTGGAGTTCTGTTTGATTACCCCGTGTACCAGTCCGTTCCGCTACGTTTCCTGACCTTGCCTGTTTGCCGCCTGCCCTGACCGTTTGCCTGTCTCTGACCACGAATCTCTGCCACCTGCCCTGACCTCCGGCCTGTCCCCGACTACTCTTCTGGATTACATTTCTGTACCACGCATTACCCCGGCCGCCATCGCAAGCAAGTCACGTCAAGGGTAGCGACCTGGTAGCCTCACGCCACAGCAAGTCCATCCCGCTTTGCGCCGGGCTCTGGTGAATACCGGGGGCTACTTAGACTCCGCTCCCTGGCGTGGCTTAACTATCTTCGCTTGCGGTGGTCGAGCGAATCCACCGAACCCTTACATTGATAACTGTGTTTGCCCTTAAGTTTTCCCTCAGTCAAGATGGTGCATCATTTCTCTTGGTGCCATCTTGTTTCCTGTTTCCTATATAAACTCCTCAAGCCTATTGCTCATTGCTTGAGAATTGTGTTTAGCTCCTGCTTTACAGTCCTCTTGCCTTGGAACTTTCCTTCCAGCCTTGTTCCTCTTTATTGCAGTTTACCCTGCGCGATCCTAAGTTGCCTGCTCTTCGCTCCACCGCTATACCTCTGCTCTTCTGACCAAGCAGCAGCCCATTACCTACCTGGGACTTCACTATCCACCTGCCTCCCTGTGTTTATACCTTGTCCCCGCCATTGGATTCCAGCAGTATACACCAGTATCGTGACACACTGAATGTCAATGTGTCTTCTTCCCATGACTCTGCCTAATCAGTTCTGTGTTCACTTGTATAAACCATTCTAGTGTATGAAACAACAAATCCCAGCATAAATTTACCATAATCAGGTCATACTGAGGGCTATATTTTCACATTTTAAATACGTCCACATCACATGTTACCCTCACTTGGCAATTGGTATATTTGACTATTAGAGCAAAAATAATTTTCTGCTGTGCTCAAGGTTTCTGTTGCACCAATATGGGGAACTATTGTGCATTAAAGCACTGGATTTTATGTTAACAAGTCTCCTTTGTTGAACTTGATATGTGTAATGATATACACTGTGGTCTTTTTTGACAGGTATAGAGCGGCAAAAGACCTACCTAACTTCAGATGGTTCATATGCCTCCTGGCACAACAGACCTTCCAGCACATGGTATTATACAAATTTACAATTGTTTTAATCATTATAGTATTAGTTTTACAACATGAAGTTACAATTTTCTGTATTACTAGTCACATCTTTATTTTATGCCGGTGTCAACCTTAAAACAAAAGCATCCTTAAAACATTTACATAGACTCGTCAGATAATGTCATAAGTACATACAGTGAAGGATATCATTTTTTGCTCCCTTGCTGATTTTGTAAGTTTGCCCAATGACAAAGACATGAACAGTTTATAATTTAAGGGTAGGTTAATTTTAACATTGAGAGATAGAATATCAAAAATAAAATCTAGAAGATCACATTGTATAAATTATGTAAATTTATTTGCATTTTGCAGTGAGAAATAAGTATTTCATCCCTCTGGCAAACAAGATTTAATACTTGTTGGCAAGCACAGCAGTCGGACAGTTTTTGTAGTTGATGATGAGGTTTGCGCACATGTCAGGAGGAATTTTGCAGATCATCTCTAAATCATCAAGATTTTGAGGTTGTCCCTTGGCAACTCTGAGCTTCAACTCCCTCCATAGGTTTTTTTATGGGATGAAAGTCTGGAGACTGGCTAGGAAACTCATTTTCTTGCTGGAAGCCACCACCCATTTTTAATGTCCTGGTGGAGGGAAGGAGGTTTCCACGGATTTTACGGTACATGGCTCCATCCACTCTCCCACTGATGCGGTTAAGTAGTCCTGTGCCCTTAGCAGAGAAATATCTCCAAAACATAATGTCTCCACCTCCATGCTTGACAGTGGCGACAGTGTTCTTTGGGTCAGAGGCAGCATTTTTCTTCCTCGTAACATGGCAAGTTGAGTTAATGCCAAAGAGCTCAATTTTTGTCTCATCTGACCATAGCACTTTCTCCCAATCACTCACAGAACCATCCAGGTGTTCATTGGCAAACTTCAGGCGGACCTGCACATGCGCCTTCTTGAGCAGGGGGACCTCGCACTGCAGGATTTTAAACCATTACAGCATAATGTGTTACCAATGGTTTTCTTGGTGACTGTGGTCACAGCTGCCTTGAGATCATTAACAAGTTTCCCCCGTGTAGTTTTAGTCATTTTATATTGACATGTTTTGTTTTTTTTCAATCATACTAACTATGTAACTATTTCTTCCATTTTCTTACTATTGCACCAACACTTGTCTCCTTCTCACCCAGCGTCTTACTTACGGTTTTGTAGCCCATTCCAGCTTTTTGCAGGTCTATGATCTTGTCCCTGACATCCTTAGATAGCTCTTTGGTCTTGCCCATGTTGTAGAGGTTAGAGTCTGACTGATTAATTGAGTCTGTGGACAGGAGTCTGTTATAAAGGTTATTATTTTAGACAGCTGTGTGTAATGCAGGTAACGAGTTGATTAGGAACGTCTAACTGGTCTGTAGAAGCCAGAACTCTTAGTGGTTGGTAGGGGATCAAATACTTATTTCTCTCAGCAAAATGCAAATAAATTGATATAGTTTATACAATGTGATTTTCTGGATTTTATTTTGGATATTCTGTCTCTCAATGCTAAAATTTACCTACCCTTAAAATTATAGACTGTTCATGTCTCTGTCAGTGGGCAAACTTCCACAATCAGCAAGGGATCAAATAATTATTTCCTTCACTGTGTATGTCTCCTGTGACCTCCCACTGATTCTTATCTTTACTATCAGATCATGATCAGCCAAAATGTTCTGATGTGATCATTCTTACCTTTTAAGCTCTACAGTACTATCAGTGAAGCTAGTAGCAGTAATGGAAGATGTATCTTCCTTGACAAAGAGTATTTAAAATATAGGAGAAGGAATGCTGATATGTAGAATACAAGGTGGGATGTGCATAGAATTTGGGGTTTTGTATAACTAGATAAGGGGAAATGTTATAGCAGAATTAGGCTTTATGTCCATTAAAGCAGGGGTCCTCAACTCCAGTCCTCAAGGCCCACCAACAGATCATGTTTTCTGGCTTTCCTTAGCATTGCACCGGTGATTTCATTATTGTCAGTGCACTCTGTGGGATATCCTGAAAACATGACCTGTTGGTGGGCTTTGAGGACCGGAGTTGGTGAGCCCTGCATTAAAGAAAACATTACAGTCCATGGTGGACTATGCAATCTGTGGAAGAAACTGAGCAAAGTTGGCAAGAGAGGAAGATGTGGCCACGTCATTCTGGTGTTCGAGTGAACAGTGAGACCCCCCCAAAAAAAAATAAAAAATGAAAATAACTCTATTTACTGAAAGCAAGACATAAAACAATCCCAACGCTTAATCATAGAAGAATGGTTCATTTAACAAGTGGTCGTTAACGAGTGGAAATCCTATTAGCCTTCTTAGAATTTGTTCCTAACATGTTGCATGTACAGTCACAATAAAGAAGAGCGATATGTCAGAAAAGAGGCGCCTCCACACCAGTTTTATGTCACTTTAAATTAGTGTATAGTGCACCCAAATGTAGGAACCTGTCATAAATCTGGCATGTGGTATACTTTGTATAACTTATCGTAACTTACACAAATAGCATATCTTAGGTGCATATCTATGTGTCTTAAGCACATAACTTAGGCACATTCAAATGTGTTGTGCTTGGTGCAAACTGTGAATAGTTTTGGTGTATGACTGTTCATACATATATAGAAAAGGGCTACAAAAGTTTTTGGGGGCAAAATACACCAAGAAAATAGTGCACCCCTTTTCTGACATGTTGCCCTTAGTTTTCCTCAAGAGTTTTACCCAGTTGGCTGTTTCCACATAACCTGCTCTTCACAATTGCTTTCAGGCATCCATTTCCAGTGTGGGCTGTGGGCAGTTCTACAGCAGTGACTGACATTTCAGCTCTGCTAGCTCCAATTCTTAGCTGTGCCTGTTAGAATGACAATGTTAGTGGAGGGGCTTTAACATAAAATGGCACTGTCTAATCAGGATGTCAAGCTATAAAAAATGGGCTAGCAGAGCTTTATTAACAGAAAACTGCCAAGACTAGCAGTGTCATTATTCTCCATTCACACTCCTCTCTTATTTATGTGAAAACATAAGTATCACTCTGCAGTCCTGAAAGCACAGCACAAGGCTCCGGATATTTCTATGTTCAGTAACTTAAAATTTCAATAGCTTTACACATGTAGGCAAAAGTAAATAAAGACTATTACAAAATACATTGCTGCTCTGATTTTGCTCTTTATTTCAGAGTTAGAACAGTTCTTATCTTCTGCTTTAGGACACAAGCTTTCCTAGTTACCAGCCATTTATCTCATTGGCTACAACTACTAGTCACAATTCCTCTGTCTGCATTTTAAGCTTCACCCTTGCTCACTATAACTCATATTTTGCTCATTCTGCTTCTTTCTGTCCATATCATACTTATTTCAGGCTCACTGCTTACACAGTCAAAGTATTTTCCTTGGCTTCAAGTTTTGTTGATATGATTAAAGACCAGCTTTGCAAATCAGTGAAGTGGCTGATCCTAAATAAACAAAATCCAGATGGAGAATTTAGGGAGAATGCACCTGTCTATCACCATAGTTTTGCGGTACGTATAGACCTTCAAGAAAGCAAAAGTAAACTGGGATTTTTCAAGTAGTGCAAGAAGGAACATTGCTCTCTTGGTTCACAAACCTAACGACAAAGTGAGATTGTAAATTGGCTAAAGGTAACCCCTTGTGGCCAGCAAGAATGCTGTGGACAATAAACAATACCTTTCCATTCACAGACCATCAATGCTTATTGTTCTAACTTATATTGCATGAATAAGTGGTACATTATTTTATTATGAGAAAGTGGAGAAATCTTATTTCTCTGCTTTGCGGAATCCTTCTCGATCCCCAAGCAATTTCTCAACACCAAGGCCATTTTTAGACGCCATGTATTTGCCAAAAAAGTCTCACTGATTTTTTTTAGTAAATCAACCATATATCTATACAGATGAAAGAGTAAAGAGGTAATATCTCTCTTTGGGGAGAGCCACCAACACATACAACAAAGGCTTATGGGAAAAAGCTTAAGAGAAGTGTCCTCTAATGGACATGGTAGCTCTCCCCAAGGAGAGGTATTACTCCTTTTACCATTCTCACCTAGCCAGCCAGTAAGTTCTACACTGCACCGAAGAGGGGCAAATACATTGAAACAGCTGTAATAATCCTCAATTCACATGTAATTCTTGAAATGTAAAAAGGATTGGAGCCATGCCAGATAAGTTCATTTACATATGGCTGTTTCCAGATATTTGCCCCTCTTCAGTGAAAAGAAGAACTTGCTGGGTGAAAGGAGAGTGTGACTTAGAGGGGGTAATATCTCTCCTTGGGAAGAGCTACCAAGTCAGTGTGTGATGTTTCATTCGCCTTTTGAACCTCACGTGAATTTGCATACAACAAAGATTTACGGGCAAGAGCCCAAGGAGAGATATTACCTCTTCTACCCTTCTCACCCAGCCAGGCAGTAAGTTTTACTCTGCACTTAAAAGGGGCAAATGCCTAGAAACAGTTGTCTGTTGATGAACTTCACTGGCATGACTCCAATCATTTTTGCATTGCAAGTCTCTTTTGAGTTACATGTGAGTTAAAGGGGTTTTGCCACATCTTATTTCATACCTCCTGTATCCAGCTCTTCAGCTCTGTGTGCTCAGAAGTGGGCGTGTGTGATTTGTTTGAATATCATGTGACCCAGCAGGTTGACATCACCAGGTCTTTCCTCTCTGTAGTCAAAGAAAGGTCTGTTTATTTAAAGCATTGTGAGTAGCTGAGAGGTAAAGCTTTTGCCTCCAGACGCAAGGGTCCTAGGTTCAAATCCCTGCAGGAACCAAACCTGTGTTTTTTTTTCTCTTTATCAATGCACATTCCTGATTGAGGTTTCATTTTTATTTATTTGCACTGTTTGACTAATTACTAAGGAGCACAGAGGACGGGAGTAGAAAGACAACACCTGGGGTTTGAACACTCAGTAGCTGCCTGAGAGGAGAGGTGATGTCTGAGCATGTGCAACCAAGGCAGAGAGGCTCTGAGCCCTGGTCGTATCCCCTGGAGATGAGCTGTAAACAATGGATCTCTAAAGGAGCAGCTAAAACAAAAATGTTTGTTATTTCATTTGCAAACTTCCCACGTCAATTTTACTTCGTGGCAAAACCCCTTTAAGTATTACTACACCTAACAGGTGGTGCTGTTGAGCTCTTCAGTTCTTTCCCATAAGCCTTTACAGGCTGTGATAGATCAGCAGATCTGTACATGGACTAGGTCCATTGTGACTCAGTGGCGATAATCTTTGGCTTTTCACTGTGTTTTCCCCCCAATCTTAACATGTTGTTCATTTACAGGTATATTTTCTCAGCTTGGGAATATGATATAAATAACCCCATTCACATGCTTCAATAGCAGGGTTGTTTCAGTGGAAAATGTGTTAATATTAGAGATGGGCGAATTTCTCAAAAATTCGGTTCGGTCACTTCGCCGAATTTTCCGACAAAATTCGTTTCGGTCCGAATTACTTCGGCACGAATCACGTTAAAAAACAGCTATTTCCAGGCTGCCCAGAGCCTGCAGGGTGCTGTAGAACGTTGTGCCATGCTTAAATATGCAGAGGGAGCTTGGTTTGGTCTTCATTACAATGTTGTGTTTTAGTATGACACGCACATGACTGCCGCGCTCTTAGAATCGCTTCACTATAAAATGCCCTGGGCACTTATGGGGGCAAAACTGACCAAAAAACTGAAGAAGGAACGTAGCCTGATAAAGTCATGGCAGCAAAAGCTGGAAAAAAACAAACTGAGAGCTCAGGTGGCAACATTAGTGACAGAGTGTGGAGGTGACGGCGGCAGCCACAGCAGCATGAGGTCAGACAGTGGCACAATGACATTCTGGAAGTGGCAAAACGTACCAGGCCGCAGAGTGGCACAATGACACAGTGTGGAGGTCACGGTGGCAGCAGCATGAGGTCAGGCGGGTGGCACAATGACAAATTCTGGAGCTGGAAAAAAAAGGAGTAGGCCAAAGAGGGGTTTACAATGACACAGTGTGGAGGGCAAGGCATGAGCAACAGCAGCAGCATAAGGTCAGACAGTGGCAAAATGACACAGTGTGGAGGGCACGGCAGCAGCCACATCAGCTGCATGAGGTCAGAAGTGGCACAATGACAAATTCTGGAGGTGGCAAAAACAGGAGTAGGCCACAGTGTGGAGGGCACGGCAGCGCCACTGGCAAGCAGCATGAGGTCAGACAGTGGCACAATGACACAGTGTGGGAGGGCACGACAGGGTCACAGCAGCAGCATGAGGTCAGAGAGTGGCACAAGGACATTCTGGCGGTGGCAAAATTTTATTAGGCCACAGAGCGGCACAATGACTGAGAGCGGAGGTCACGCGGGCAGCCAGCATGAGGTCAGGCAGTGGCACAATGACAGAGAGTGGAGGTGAGGGAACAGGAGCAACAGGCAATGATGTCAGAGAGTGGCACAATGACATTCTGGAGGGGGCAAAACAGTACCAGGCCGCAGAGTGGCACAATGACACAGTGTGGATGTCACGGCAACAGCAACAGCAGCAGCAGCATGAGCACATAGAGTGGCACAATGACAGAGTGGGGAGGTGGGGGGCACTACCAGACCCTGGTAAGGACGGTGGTAGGCAGATGGAGAAACTATCAGCAGATGTGTGGCATCAGGCGGGTGGCGGGCATCAGAATAGTGGCTGAGGCAGGTAGTTTGAACCCAGGACTGACGCCTAAGGCTTGGTGTGTGGAAATCCGGGCCCGATCCACGCCTTATTCTTCTTTACAATGGTCAGTCGTTCAACATTTCCCATGGACAAGCGGGTTCTCCTTGGGGTAACGATGGCCCCCGCCGCACTGAACACCCGCTTGATGCCACACTACGGGCAGGGCAGGACAGCTTCTCACTGAAAAACTCGGCAAGTTGCGGCCACACATCCAGTTTGGCTGCCCAGTAGCCCAGCGGATCTTCTAATGGGGTGGCAGAGTGCGGGTTAAGTAGGCCAAAACCCTGTTGGTTCAGGGAATGCTCCAGTCCTGCTGCTGCTGCTGGTGATGCCCTCCTCACTAGGCGGGTGAAGGAAGCTGCTCATTAGTGACTCCGGACTTAGGTTACTGCTGATGGAGCTGGTACTGCTCCTACCCCCCCACCTTCCCCCAGCCGCCGCGGCATTTAGTACGTGAGCGCTGAGGAACCCCCGGTTTCAGCCCTTTGTCAGAGGGGACGATGCCGCACATAGGCAGCGGCCAACTGATTACGGAGGATTTCCCTATAGTATTTGAGTTTGTCTTCCTCTCAATAGCTGGGAAAAAGGTTTCCCATTTTGGCCGGGTACGGGGGTTTCAATTTGGGTGGAGAGCCAGAAGTCATCCCTCTGCGGATGCGGGACTATTGGCTGTCACATTTAGCCGGGGAAAATTAAGCATGCTGCGGGACATCTGAACAAGTGACTCCGAGGGGCTCCTGCCTCCATTTCCACTGTATACTGCCACGGGGGCTTGGGAGTCATCTGCCTCGTCTTCCTCATCCCCATCCCCCTCCCCCAGCTGCTCCTGCTCTTTTCTCTTGTCACCTGGGTAGAAAATCCACTCATTTCACCAGACATGCTTCTGCTCCAATGTCCTCCTCCCCCTCCTCCATTTCAGTCCCCACCGGACTATGTGGCCAGAGATGTAGTCGTCACATCTCCAGTCCCCTCCCCAAGACAGATTTTTCAGCATCTGTTCCAGGGCCCTTTAAAGCAGTGGAATGACATTATTCATCCCGTTAGTCCTGGCGACTGACAAATAAGGTGGCCTACTCGAATGGCCTCAACAAACGGCAGTTGTCACGCATGAGCTGCCACTGGCTGACATCAAGTTACACAGGGGGAGTATTCTGTCTGCCTGGATCATCAAAAAATCGTTAAATGGCCTTTCTCTTTTCCCTCAGTCGGTCCAACATGGGGCAGGCTGATTCCAGCGGGTGGAAACATCGCATATCAGAGCGTGTTGGGGGAGGCCGTTCTGCCCCCCCAACCCCAGGAGGGTGTCCCTGGCTTTGTCCGAATGGATAAAGTGCATGCCCAGTTTCCTGGCCATTTTCAGAAAGTGCAGAAGATCGCTGGAAGACTTCAGGAACCTTTTTACAACCCGATTGAACACGGACGCCAGGGCAGGGCGCATGGACCATCCCTCCTCCGTGCAGCAGCGGACACCATGTTTCCCCCTTTGTCCCGCCCACCATGGTTCCGATTTGCAGTTGGCGCGGAGAAAGCCAAACATCGATTTCTTGCTGCAATGACGGGGAAACCCAGTTCCTCCCCTGTGTGACTTCGTTCACGAGGCCAAGTAGGTGTGTAGAACTGCGTGACACCGCTGTGCCCTACAAAATGTGGTATGATGGAGCAGTTCTTGGTGGGCTGAGATGGTGGTGGTGGTGGAGGAGGAGGAGGCGGACATTGGCGCAGGAGCAAGCAGTTTGACAACGTGGAGGAGAAAGCGGCGTTCCTGCCCAAGTTGTTGGTGTGCTGGGCAGGAAGCACATTCACCCAGTGGGCCTTTAAAGGACATGTACGGGCCCGGGACCGTAGTTACAGCTCCAGACGTCCGCGCTGCGTGTACCTTGGAACAAACCGATAAGCTCAAGGACTGACCCACTTTCTGTTTCTACATATTTATGAAGTGCTGGTACTGCCTTTTTGGAAAGAAAAATTACGGCTTGGAAACTCTCCATCTCGGCTCGGCACAAGCCATTAGTTCTCTGAATGGTGCGAGTCCACCAAATTTTGGGAAAAGGGGGGACTGCAGTACCAACAACTTGGACAGGAGCACGGTCAGCTGCTGCACCTTAGGATGGTTGGAGCATACTGTTGTCTCTTTACAATGCCTCTCTGAACGACTGCTGGCGCCGGGGTAGCGAGGAGCAGGAGCATCTGGACCGGGAGAGGATGTCAAAGAGAAACAGTGCCTTCTGCAGAGGTGGTGGAGCCTTGACTGGCTGAAATGGCATGCGTGCCACTGGCCCCTGCTGCTGCGCAGCGGCAGGATGGACACCACATCTGAGCCACGTTTCTCCCCGGCCACCGGAGGGTGACGCTGCATGTGTTGACGCCGGGCCGTTGTGCCAACGTTTGCTCCCTGGCCACGCTTCACTTTCTGCCCACAGATTATTCATATACCCATATTCGGCTCCTCCGGTGTCTTAGCAAAGAACTGCCACACCGCCGAGTAGCTGATTTTACCGCCAACGCTCCGCACTGAGTGAAATACTGCGCCGCTGCCTCGCTGAGCCCCTGTTGCCGTTACTGTCTTTGGACCTGCGAGCGGGTTTTCTACCCCGTGGCCGCTTGGCTCCCGACCTCACACTGCTGCTACCCTGTGACTCACGGCCACACAACCCACTTGCTGGCTGCGCCGCTGCCTGAGCGCAAGCTGACGCCCTCTTCTCCTGACGATGATGAAGCCCTTGCTTTACCCGGTCCCAAGTGCGGTCGGTACATCATCATCTATTTGTGTTTCATCGTCACTACTGTCTCATCACCGGTCTTGGTAAGCCGAGGCTGACCTTCACCACATGACCTCCCATGCCACTCTCCACATTATACTTTGCCGCCTCCGGCAAGAAGCTGGGGATAGTGGACCCATGTCTTCGCTGCCACGTAGCTGCTGGCTGCCCTCCTTTAAATTGTTATCCTCGCTATATAGTGGCGCTGAGCCCAGACCACATTTGTAGATCCCCGGCTGAGGAAACTGGATGGGACAGAGGCGGGCTGAGGACAGGTGAGGGCCGCTGACCCGCTCCCGGGCATGCCAACTAAGTGTTGTGTCTGAGGTTCCCACCGACTCTTGGCTGGGGTTGTCAGATGTCATCTGGGGGGGGAAGAGGAGACCTAGTCAACCAATCAGAACCCTTGGGTTGCTGAACAACACACGGTGCTAGATGACAGCGGCAGTTGTGGCCTCCCCGAGTGACCCCCGCTGCGACGTCCCCTTGCTGTGCTGCGACCTGGGCCCGTTTCAGAAATGTTTGTGCCACTGCCACTCGCAGTTGCAGAGCCTGCCACCTCTCTGTCTGACATTTCTGTTTGTTTTTAAATTTTACAGACACTGTTTGATGAAGCTATTTTGTATATGATAAATATACACCCTGTTTTTGACTCCAAAAAGAACCCAGTAACAAGCTTGGGTAACCCTTGGATATAAATTGCGCTCCACAAATGGCCAGGAAAAATTTACTTGTATGTGTTGTTTACAAGCACTGTGTGTTTTACTAAATGTAAAAGCACAAACAGGCTTAATTAACCTTCGCTTGTGAATTATGCTACAAGAAAAATGTATATATTTCGGTGTTGAAAAAGACGGTTTATTTTTGTCAGCAAGGCCGCAAAACAACGCTTAATTAAAACCCTGGATGTAAATTCGCAATAGAATTGAGCCACCACAAACTAGTAGCTTTGTAGCGTGTTACAATGGTGTATTTTCTACGCCACACAACAAGAGATTAAAATTGTAATTAACTTTTGCTTGTGAATTAGGCTTACCAAAAAAAAAATATTTTATTTGGCGTTGAAAAAGACGGTTTATTTTTGTCAGCACACCAGCAAAAAAAAGCTAAAATAACACCAGGATGTAAATTGCGCAATAGAATTGAGCCACCACAAACTAGTAGCTTTGTAGACGTGTTATAATGGTGTATTTTCTACGCCACACAACAAGAGATAAAATTGTAATTAACCCTTTGCTTGTGAATTAGGCTACCAAAAAAAAATATATATTTGGCGTTGAAAAAGACGGTTTATTTTTGTCAGCACACCAGCAAAACAACGCTTAATTAACCCCTGGATGTAAATTGCGCAATTAGAATTGAGCAGCCAAAATGAAGTGGTATTTGTATTGTAAAAACGCTGTTTCTTTAAATGAATACAAACAGGAACTGGCTTAGATCCCACTTGGATATTGAATTTATATGCAGCTGCAGTGGCGCACACTGGATTTCAGATCCAATACCCCCAAAAAATCAGAAATAGGGAAAAAATTCAGAGAAAAGTCTCTGAGACAAGCTGAGACACCCCACAAAAATCGCTGTGTAAAATCAGTTCTTAGAAAGCGCTATCACCCGCAGCGCACCTTCCCTGTCAGTACAGTGAGAGGAGTGTGAGCTCCCAGCGGCGCGCTCGGTTTATATTTTTGCGGTGACGTCCAGAATCCCGCCGGTCTCTGATTGGCTTCATCTCTGCACATGTCATGCAGGCTATGCCCTTCTTCCTCCCAGAGTGCTTTGCCCATGTAAACGCCATGTGCTCGCAGCCATTTTATCAATGGAAAAGCACACTTCGTTCCCGCGAATCACCCCAAAGTTCGATTTCGTTACGAACCGAAGTTTTCCTGAAATTCTAAACGAATTCCACTTCGTTAGAATCGATTCGCCATCTCTAGTTAATATCCTGACAGAATACTCATGTGCAGCTGCATATTTTAATGACCAGAGGTGTCAGTATGCACTGACACCATGGACGGCAGATAGTTGGTGGATCTTCAGTGATCACCGCAGGCAAGGTGGTAAAGTTGCAGTCCAATGGTGACAGCAGAAGTTCAGGACACAGCAGGTATAGCTGTAGATAGGTAACAGGTCCCAGGCAGCTAACGGACTAGGTACAGCACCAGATAACAGCAGATATAGTAACAGTCTAGGGAAGCGGCAGGAACAGCAGTAAAGTACAGGTAATGCAGGGTTAACAAGGGGTTAATGCAGGTATTACAGCAGCCGTACAACAGACAAGCTCTTTGAGGAACATCAATGAATTTATGCTAGGGCAAGAGCAGGAAGTTCCTAAAGCAGCCAGTTACAGGTCACTGGGCAGGTAATTTGGACAGTGTCCCCTTAAATAGCAGAAGGTTGCCGCACACACTTTATAGGGGCATACGTGCGCGTACAGGCAGCCAGAGAGAAGAGGTACGAGTAGGATCGTGGACTAGGGAGTAGTAACTGCCGGCAGACACTGCTGCCGGCACAGGCACTGGGAGCGAAGCAGGGACAGGAGCGAGGACAGATGAGTATCTGTTAACAGGAGCCACAGGGACCGTCACAGCATCGCCAGGGCCATGGCAAGCATGGGCACGTCGACGGTCCATAACAGGGTCCATGGTGTGCACCGTTACACATATCTTATGTTTCTAAGTGACTAAAGGGAGTCACAGACATCTGAGAGTCTTAAAACACACAGCACAATTCTGACATAAGACTGGAAAGTTCCCATCCACTCAGCAGACATAAATGGACAACATATACATTTGCATAGGTACAGGGATGGGAAAGATAACTGACACACGTTACATCCACAATTTCTGGCTGCACAGGGTTTATTTTATATGCTCAGCTGCCCCAGTAGCAATTGTGAATAGTTTTTGTAATAATATTTTGTAAGTGTATATTGTGTTTTCTATAGGGCGGTATATCAGCAGGTTCTATGGAGCTGGATTCTAGTCTCACAGCCTTTGTCCTCATTGCCATGCTGATGAGTGAACCAATCTGTTCTGACCTAGTTGGCGTAAGTTCTTTCATTCTATAAAATCATCATCTATCATACATTCACCTCTCCTAACTGTTTTATAGCCTGTAGGGGTCCATCTATACGCTAAGTATTTCCAGTCAGTTTTTGACGCGGATTCTGATTTTTGAAACCATCAAAAACTGACTGTGAAACCATTCCCATAAACCTCAATAAAAAATCTGAGTTGTAGTCCACATGACTTGGTTTTTCTTGAAGTTGTATTGCAAAACCTTTTTTGGACAAAAGTTAGAACATGTTTAGTAATTCTCCAGATCTGTGGACAAAAATGCATCCCAAACATCTCTATGCCAGATCTGCATCCAAGACCCCATAGAGAGAAATGGGAATTGCAAATGCAAATGTGGCAGAAAAAAACAACCAAAATCCACATTGAAAAATGGATCAAAATACTTGTCAGGTGATGTGGTTTTAGGATTCAGAATCCAATGAATACTTTGACCTTTGTGTTGTGAATGCAGCCCGAGGGTCAGTCTACACAGCAAGCATTTCCAGTCAGTTTTTGACATGGATTTAAATTTTTAATTTATTTACCAAAATACGCAGGTGAACACAAAGATGAGCCAGCTGCCGACCAGGGAGAGATGCGGGTATATTAACTCCTTAACGACAGCGCACCGTATTTTGGCGTCAGCTGCATCGTTCGTCTGCAGCGACGTCTGTTGGCGTCGCTGCAGACATCGGAGTGTGCGGCGCCCGGCGCCGCAATTGCGCTAGGATCGGGGCTGTACTACACAGCCCTGATCCCAGAGCATCTCCTGCGAGCACCGGGTGCTTGCAACATAACCTCCCATGCCACTCTCCACATCACCACTTGCCCAACTACTGCAAGAAGCAGCGGATGTCTGCCCCACTTCTTTGCTGCCAAGTAGCTGCTCACTGTCCTCAAAGAGTAAATCCTCGCTGTATAATGGCGCTGAGCCCAGACCACAAGGTAGATATCTGGCTGAGGGAACCGAACGGGACAGAGGTGGGTTGAGGACAGGTGAGGGCCCCTGACGTGCTCCCCGGCCATGCCAACTAAGGGTTGTGTCTGACGTTCCCACAGACTCTTGGCTGGGGTTGTCAGATGTCATCTGGGAGGAAGTGGATGGCCTAGTCAACCATTCAAGAACCGTTGGGTTGGTGATCAACACATGGCCACTAGATGACACTGTTAGTTCTGGCCTCGCCGAGTCACCCCTGCTGTGACGTCCCCTTACTGTGCTGTGACCTGTGCCTGCTCCAGTAAAATTTGTGCCACTGCCACTCGCATGTGAAGGGCCTGCCACCTCTCTGTCTGACATACTGTTTGATCAAAAATTTACAATACAACAAATTCTGTTTAATGAAGATGTCTGTATATGATAAATACACAACCTGTATTTGACTCAAATTACCCCCCAAAAAAGAGGATAAATTAACCCTTGGTTATAAAATCAAATACCCTACAGAATGAACAAGATGGAATTCAGGCGTGTATGGGGCAGAAATACACACACCCTGTATTTGACTCAAATAACCCCACAAACAGAGGATAAACTGACTCTTGGGGAACAGAATGAAATATCCCAAAATAAAAACCGCTGGTACAGGAACAGGTTTGTATATGACACACACTTGTGAAGGTCTTTCACCCCAGTAGCTCAAAAAATGGATTTGTTTTGCATAGAGTGCAATATAGTGCTGCAGCAGATAGATGCTTGTGGAAAGGAGACACACTGACAATTGGCAGAATTTAAGATGGCATCCGTATTTATAGGGCAGTGACATCACAGAAGCCCGCTGGCTGCTGATTGGCTTCATCTCTGCACATGTTATTGAGGGTGCTCCTTTCTTCCTCCCATAGTTCTCTGCCCCATGTCACGCCATGTGCTCGGGGCCATTTTAGCTTTGTTACTGCAAATCGCCATGAACTTCACCATCAGCCAGAATCGAATTTTCCCTGAAATTCGAAACTAATTCCATTTCGTTGGATTCAATTCGCCCATCCCTAGTTATGACCATCCCAGACATTTATGTTATATACAAACAATGTGCCATAAATGTCTAAAAGATGCAGGTTTAACTATTGCAAATTGCAGAAAACATAGTTATTATTAAAAATGTCTGAATTTTCTATATTTCTTCATTAACTTGACCTAAAACTTTGCTCTCAATATCTCGTATGAATGATAAACTTTCACATACTTTTATCACTTACAGATATGTGATATTTTTATTTGATTCTCTTTATCTCCTTCTAGAACCTGTGTGAAAATCTGTTGTGACTATGAATCAGATTCATTTGCATTCTGTATACAATTTACTTTAAGGCTATGTTCACACGGCTTAAACTGGGACTTATCTTGCCCCGTATTTTGCGGCGAAACTGCGCAAAAATACGGGGCGAATACGTCCCAGTCATTAGGGGTAATACCAAGTTCTCATAGAGAATAGGGAAATTACGTCTCCTCTCCCTGCTCGGACAATACAGCGAGCGGGGAGAGAAGTGACATGTCAATTATTCACAGCATATACACTCACCGGCCACTTTATTAGGTCACCATGCTAGTAACGGGTTGGACCCCCTTTTGCCTTCAGAACTGCCTCAATTTTTCATGGCATAGATTCAACAAGGTGTTGCAAACGATGCTCAATTTGGTACCAAGGGGCCCCAAAGAGTGCCAAGAAAATTTTTCCCCACCCCATAACACCACCCCCAAACCAGCCTGAACCGTTGATACAAGCAGGATGGATCCATGCTTTCATGTTGTTGAAGCCAAAATTCTGACCCTACCAACCGAATGTCGCAGCAGAAATCGGACCATCAGACCAGGCAAACTTTTTCCCAATCTTCTACTGTCCAATTTCGATGAGCTTGGGCAAATTGGAAACCTCAGTTTCCTTTTCTTAGCTGAAAGGAGTGGGCACCCCCGGTGTGGTCTTCTGCTGCTGTAGCCCATCTGCCCCAAAATTTTGCCGTACTGTGCATTCAGAGATGCTCTTTTTGCCTACCTTGGTTGTAACGGGTGGGTATTTTAGTCACTGTTGCCCTTTTTATCAGCTCGAACCAGTTGCCCATTCTCCTTTGACTTGGCATCAACAAGGGATTTCCGCCCACAGGACTGCCGCTCACTGGATGTTTTTTCTTTTTCCCGGACCACTAAGATGGTTGTGCGTGAAAAATCCCAGGAGATCAGCAGTTTCTGAAAAAACTCAACCAGCCCCTTTTGGCACCAAAACCATGCCACGTTTAAAGGCCTCAAATCACCTTTCTTCCCCAAACTGATGCTCGGTTTGAATGCAGGAGATTGTCTTGACCATGTCTACATGCCTAAATGCACTGAGTTGCCCCATGTGATTGGCTGATTAGAAATTAAGTGTTAACGAGCAGTTGGACAGGAGTACCTAATAAAGTGGCCGGTGAGTGTACGTGCCGTGAATAATGAATGTCTTTGGGGCCGGCGGGCTGCCAGCCCCCCCGCTCCGACCCGCTCCCGAGCACACGGCGTAATTGCAGGCGAAATACGTCCCGCAATTATTGCCGTGTGAACCTAGCCAAAGTGTGTGTGTGTATATATTTATTTACCAACATATCACAGCGTTAATTTCTTATACACCCAGAATCTACCTGGAAGCACTGGAAAAGCTGTACAATATTTAAATGATCATTATGGAACCCTGAAGACACCTTACTCCATCGCCATCACTTCCTATGCACTGGCTAAGGCTGGCAAGCTCAAGGACACCAAGATACTAATGTCTGCATCTACAGGTAAAGTAGCAGGAACTTTTCGAGGTATTATCAATTAATTATTATTAATATTATTTACTTTTGAGCACCATTAATTCCAGGGTGCTATATAAATAAAGAAGTTCACATTCGGTTGAAACTAGAAGTTTCCATACGCTATATAAAAAGCCCCATCTGCAGGTTTTTCTCGCTATCTGAAATGAAATCAGAATAAACCTTCCACGTTTTAGGTCAATTAGGAACCAAAATTATTTATATTTACCAAATGCAGAATAATGAGAGAAATTTTTTTAAGTAATTTTTATTACTTTCTGCAAAGTCAAAGGTTTCCATACATTTCATTAGTATTTGTTACCATTGCCCTTAAACGGTATGACTTGGGTCAAACATTTTGGATCCTTCCACAAGCTTCTCACAATAGTTGGTAGGAATTTTGGCCCATTCCCCATGACAAAACTGTTGTAACTGAGCCATGTTAGTAGGTCACCTTGCTCTGCCTTTTCAGCTTTGCTCATAAATTTTCAATAGCATTGAGATCAGGGCTTTGTGACGCCGCTCCAAAACATTGACTTGGTTCTTCTTAAGCCACTTTGTAACCAGTTTGGCAGCAGCATTGGGTCATTGCTCATTTGGAAGACCCATTCCCACCAAAACATTTAACTTCCTGGCGGATGTCTTGAGCTGTTGTTTCAGTTTTGCTACATAGTCTTCTTTCCTCATTATGCCATCTATTTTGTGAAGTGCACCATTCCCTCCTGCAGCAAAACAACCCTACAACATGATGCTGTTGCCCCCATGTTTCACAGTTGGGATCGTGTTCTTAGGCTTCCAAACTTCTCCCTTTTTCCTCCAAATGTAACGATGGTCATTATGGCCAAACAGTTCAATTTTAGATTTGTCAGACCACAGGACATGTCTCCAAAAATGTAGGTCTTTGTTCGTGTGGCATTTTCAAACATTTATCTGTCATCTATATGTTTCTTTTGGAGTAATGGCTTTTTCTTAGCAGAGTGGCCTTTCAGCCCATGTTGATACAGTACTCGTTTCACTGTGGATAATAATATAATCTTACCCGCTTTTGCTTTTATTCTTGGGTTGATATCCACAAGTCAGACCAAAGCATGTTCATCTCTGAGACATAGAACCCATCTCCTTCCTGTGCAGTATGATGGCTGAACATTGCCATCTTATTTGTAACTGTGTATAATTGTTTGTACAGATGAACGAAGACACCTTCAGGGATCTGGAAATTGCACCCATGGATGAACTAGACATGTGAAATTCCAAAATTCTCTTCCTGATATCTTGGCTGATTTCTTTAGACTTTCCCATGATGTTACACACAGAAGCAGTGTGATTCTGGTGTGCCTAAAAAATACATCCACTGGTGTGTCTCTAATTAACTCAGATGTTGCCAATAAACCTATCAGCTTCCAAAGTCATGACATCATCATAAGGGCTGTCCCAAATTTTATAAAGGCAGAGTAATCCCAGTGTATGGAAACGAAACTTCTGACTTTTCAGAAAGTAATAAAAATGTCTTAAAAAATTCTCTCTCATTATTCTGCATTTGGCAAATATAAATCATTTTGGTTCCTAATTGTCCTAAAACGGGAAAGTTTATTCAGATTTCATGTCATATAGTGAGAAAAACATGCAGATGGGGCTCTTTTATGTAAACTTATGGCTTCAACTGTACATAATATGAGATCAGGAGAGATATGATATTAGTGCTAAAAATAAAAACTGATACAGAAGTAGAGAGGACCCTGCTTGTAAGAGTTTACAATCAACAATGGAGGAAGAAGGAGACAGAAGGTGAAGTATGGTTGTTTACAGACAGCAGGTTTATTGTAGGGTAGAGGCTCTTGAAGATATGGGTTTCCAGGTCAATTTTGAAATTTGGGGGAGGGGTCGATGTAATGTGGAGGGGGTACGAGTAGGGGGAAAAGCACGGGGGGTTTTTTGAGGAGCTGTCAAGAGGGAGAAGAGAAAAAATCCTGGGGGAACTGAGCTTTTTGAGGGGAGGTGTTTGAATTAAGGCAGATTATTTTTGGGGGGACATGTTAGGGAAAGGATTGTAGGCTTTGTTAAACTTGAACTGAATTTGTTGGGCAATGGGTAGCAGGACGGATTGTCAGAGGGGAGAAGAAAAGAAGTAACAGAGAGGTGGATCAGCCAGGCAGAAGATTTGAGGATGACTTAAAGGGGAGGCCAGATGAAAGGTCACAGGGAAGGATGTTGGCGTTATCTAGTTGGGAAAAGTGGCAAAGGCTTCAATGTGCAATTTGAAAGACATTGAGAATCAAAGGATATCCCAGGGCATTAGCCTTATAGGACTGGGGAAAGCATGGAGCTATTAACCTTTATACCTTTAAGGGGCACCAACAGAGAGGGGGTGAGACTAGGAGGTAGAGTGAGCATGAGAGACGCTAAAAGTTTAATCTTGAGTGGGGAGTCTTTTTGAAAGAGAAAAACCCGGGAAAGAAAACCAAGTCGTGACCCAAAAAAAAAGAGAATTGTTTAAATGATCAATGTAAAAAGGGCAAAGACAGTCTAGAAGGAGGGGCAAAAAGTAGAAGAAGTGAGTTAAATGAAATATGGGAGGACAGCTCAAGATATACATTTTGTTTGAGGATTTTTGTAGCAAATGTTAGAGAGAGGGGGCCCATATTTTTAAAGAGAGGAGGGGGTTTAAGGGATGCTTGTTGAGGATAGGTTGACTGTTCATTTTTTGGAAGTGAGGAAAGTGCTTAGAGGGGAATAATTGGTTGAAAAAAGGGTTAGGGTTAGAATCACAGTATCTAGGTTTTTGGATGAGGTGGGATGGTATTGGAGCGAAAGGACAGATGTCAGCATCCATTCTGCTGGGTGCAGTTAAACATTTCTCAGTTTTGATGGGGAAACTTGTGTGGGGACTTAAAAAAAAATAAAAAAAGGGTCGGCCCATCTGGGAAAACATAAAAAAGGACCGTCCTTTTAAACTAATGCCCTTTCAGGAATTAAAGACGACACCTGCCCGGAAAAAAAATGAGAAAGGCCTTATCTTTGCTAATGTGAAGATGCGATTACAGGACTAATTCTTGTTAGGCCTGAAAAGTAAACCATTGAATCGGATGCTGTGCAAGTGGATAAAGCTTCAAACACCATCTCTCTCTACAACAAGTCCTGAAGGGGGCTATTTCACTGAAGAAGGAGGAGCAAGTGGAGAACCCTCTAAAGCCGCTTCCCCCAATTGTTGTTGCAGTCAGTAAGAATGCTTTGGAGCCCTAGTTACACTACTAAGGAAAAAATTAAAGTGGGAGAAGATTTTTTGGAAACTTCCCGACAAAAAACCCGGATATTTCCCCGGGGCTTTTCAAAAACTTGCGAACCCCTTTTAAATGCTGGGAAAGTGGAAGACAGGAAATCTGGTAGAAACCCACCCTAAAGGGCCCATCATAGACTTCTGAGCATTTTAAAATTTGAGCATTTCAGTTGAAGGGGGGCACCAGGGATCTGGACTGAATCCCACCCCATAACTCATGACATGGACATTGTTGGAAAAGGTCCCTCATCTGGTGGGTAAATAAAGGAAGTACAAAAAACAGTTGTACTGGTTCTAAAATAACTTTGAAGCTATTTAAAATGCACTGTAACAGAAAAAAGAAAATTTGGGGCATTTTAAAAAGCAGCTTATAATTAAGTGGGGGGAATTTCTCAAAAAAATTCGATTTCCGATTTTTTCGAATTTCCGAAAAAATGTTTTGACCGAAATTTTTTTTTTGGTTTGAATTGCATTAAAAAAAAAATTCCTGGTGCAGAGAGCCCCTTTGGGTGTTTTAGAACGTTTTTTGCCCTGCATAGGGGAGCTTGGGTTTGCTTTATACAATGCTGTTTTTGAATGACACCACATGACTGCGCCCTTTAGAAAACCCTTCACTCTTCAATTCCCTTGTGCAATTACAGGGGCAAAGCTGACCAAATAAGTGAAGCGGGAACGCAGACTGACAAGGTAACGTCAGCGCCAGCTTGAAAGAACCGAGCTGAGAGCCAAGATCCTACAATAGCGTCAAAGAGCGTACTCCTTTTACACCGACATCAGATGATTCCACAGATTATGACAGAACCTGTTCTGTTAAACTCTGATACATGTAGAAACCTCCCGAAAGAGTGGAGAGTGTGTCGGCAGTAATTTTGCGTTGACGTCTCTGATCATTTTGCCCTTCCTTACATCTGTCAGTATCCGCTTTCAGTCGGTCAATAATCCATCAGTATTGCTAAAGCCAAGAACAAACAGAAGTTGATCCAAAACAAAGATTACCAGCAAATGGGATAATTGCATGTCTTTTGTGTTCTGTATCCACTCCTGCTTTTGGCTATCTAATCATCAGACAATCCTGATCTTTTTCATTCCTTCTGACAGATTAAAAGAAGTGGAAAATCAAACATAGTGGCAACGTCATAGAGTGGTGGAGCGTGGAAACAGCATTAGGAAATCACATGGTTTTCCAGTGAGACAGCAGTCAGTTGGCAGCAGCATGAGTAGGCCACAGAGTGGCACAATGACAAATTCTGGAGGTGGCAGCAACATCAGGAGCCAACAAAGTGGCATAATGACACAGTGTGGAGGTGACGGCACCAACAGCAGCAGCAGCATGAGGTCAGAGAGTGGCACAATGACAGAGTGTGGAGGTGGGTGGCAATAGCAACATTAGGAGCCCACAAAGTGGCACAATGACACAGTGTGGAGGTGACATCATCAACAGCAGCAGCAGCATGAGGTCAGACTGTGGCACAATGACAAATTCTGGAGGTGGCAGCGACATCGGGAGCCCACAGAGTGGCACAATGACACAGTGTGGAGGTGATGGCAGCAGCAGCATGAGGTCAGAATGGCACAATGACAAATTATGGAGGTGGCAGCAACATGAATAGGCCACAGAGTGGCATAATGACAGAGTGTGGAGGTGGCGGCAGCAGCAACAGCAGCAGCATGATGTCAGACAGTGGCACAATGACAGAGTGTGGAAGTGGGTGGCAATCCAGTCCCTGGTAATGATGGTGGGAGGCAGATGGAGAAACTGGCAGCAGATGTCTGGCATCAGGCGGTTGGCAGCATCAGAATAGTGGCTGAGGCAGGTAGTAAGAATCCAGATTCATTTCTCAAAGTTTTGGGGAGGCGTCATGGCTGATGTAATCTGATGCATAAGGCATTGGTGTGTGGAAATCTTGGCCAATCCATGCCTAATTCATCTTGACAAAGGTCAGTCTCTCCACATTTCGGGTGGACAAGCGGGTTCTCCTTGGGGTAACGATGGCCCCCGCTGGACTGAACACCCGCTCTGATGCCTGGGGTGGCAGAGTGCTGTCCAAGTAGGCCACCACCTGCTGGGTCAGGGTCTGCTCCATAGCCTGCTGCTGTGGTTGCTACTGAGTACTCTCCTCACTAGGTTGGTGAAGGAAGCTGCTCATCAACGACTCCAGACTTAGGCTGCTGCTGATGGAGCTGCAGGCTCCTACCCCCCACCTACCCACAGCAGCCGGACTGGAGTGAGCGATAGGAACCCCCCGGTCAGACCGCTAAGGAGGACGATGGCACACATAGGCAGCGCCAACGACCACGGGGAATTTCTCTTTTTTAGCCAGTTTATTCCCCCTCTTGGAGCGGGGAAAAAAGGCTCCATTTTGGCCTAGCGGGGTCCAAGGGGGGAGACCAAAAGTCACCCCTCCCGGAGGGATATCGGCTGTCAACCGGGGAAAATCAGCACTCGGCCATTGCGCAAGTGACTCTGAGGGATCCCTGCCTCCATCCCCACTGTAACCCCAGGGTGCTTTCGGGGGTCTCTCCTTTTTTTCCTCATCCCCCTCTACCTCCTTGGATGCCCTCCCCTTCCTCCCCTTATGGAAAAAAAAAACACTCTTTTCACCAACACGTTGTTCCAATGCCTCCTCCCCTCCATTCACCCCCCACCGGACTCATGTGGCCGTGAGATGTAGCCCACTTCCCACCCCCTGCCAGCAGATTTTGCGCATTGTTCCGGGACATGAAGCATGGAATGAATTATTCACCCCGTATCTGGCGACGACAAATATTTGGCCTCTTAAAGGGGCCCCCGAAAAAAAGGGCAGGTTCACGATGAGTCCCACTGGTGACATAAAAATTACCAGGGAGTACTCCTGCCCGCTTCAATCATAAAAAAATCGAAAAGGGCCCTTTTCCCTTTTTCATCACGGCTAACATAGGAGGCTGGAATTCCAACGGGGGAAACATCGCATACAGCCATGGGGGGGAGGCCTTTTGCCGCTGCAACTCAGGAGGTGTCTTGGCTTGTAAAATGGATGAAGTGCATGCACTTTTTCCCCCATTTTTAAATGCTTGCAGAGGGGTGGAAAAATTCAGGATTTTTGGGCAACCAGATTGAACACGGGCGCCATGCAAGGGCCATGGGTCATCCTCCCGGTGAAGTGGGAACCAGTTTTTCCATTGTTTTGCCACCAATTTTCCCATTTGCAGTTGCCCCGGGGAGAAAAGCCACAATCGATTTGTTTGAAGGAGGGAGCTTTTCCTCCCCTGTGGCTTCTTTTCGCCAGGCAAACCGGGTTAAAACTGGTGACACCGCTGCCCCCTGACATGTGGTTAAAGGAGCAGTATTTGTGGAGCTGAGATGGGGGGTAGGGAGGGGCCGGGACAGGTTTTGACACTGGAGGAAAAAAATGGCTCCCCTGTCCAAGTTGCGGTGTGGTGGGCAGGAAGGGCCATTCCCCCAGGGGGGCCCGTAAAGGACATTACTGTCCCTGACTTATTAAGCTCCAAAATCCGTGCTCCCTGCCCCTTGGAAAAAACGATAAGCTAAAGGACGGCCCACCTTCTATTTGGGAAAGGGCTGGACTGCCTTTTGGAAAAGAAATAGGCTTTGGAAAACTTTCCCCCTGGCTCGCACAACCATTATGCTCTCAACGGTCAGAGTCCCCCACTTGGAAAGGGGGGGCCGCAGTACCAAAAAATTTGGACAGGAGCACGTCAGTTTCGCCCTAGGATGATTGGATCATACTGTTGTCTTTGGCAATCGCCTCGTTGAACGACTGCTGGTTTATATGGCGAGGAGGGGAGCATCTGGGGGGGAGTGAGACAAACAAAAACCCGCCCCCTTGGGCAAGGTGGTGGAGTTTACTGGCTGAAATGGCATGGGGCCCACGGGGTGCGTCTTTGTGCGGCGGCAGGATACCACCCTTTGAGAAATTTCTCCCGGGCCCCCGGGAGGGTGATGCTGCAGGGTTTGAGCGGGCCAGGTGCAAATTTACTCCCGGGCCACGCTTACTTTCTGCCCACAATTCCATATACACATGTTGGTCCCCTTTTGTCTTAGCAAAAAACGCCCCCACCACCCAGTAGGGGATTTTACCGCCAACGTCCCCCCCTGTGTGACACTAATGGCCCCCCGCTGAGCCCCCTTTCCCTACTTTCTTGGACCTGCAAACGGGTTTTTACTGCTGACTCACTGCCACACTAGCGACTTCCGGTGGCCCGCTGACGCGCAAGTACAGCCTCTTCCCCCGGAGATGATGAAACCCTTGCGCACCAGTTCCAAGTGCATTGGCACATGTCATCGATTTGTGTTTGCCCCCCACCCATTCTCTCAAGGTTAGTTGCAGAGCCTGACTCTTGCAACATAACCTCAAAGTCCCCCTCTCCACACAATTTTCCGCCCACAAAAACAAGAAGCAAGGGAGTTGCCCCACCTCTTCGTGCAAGCAGTCTGACTGCCTCAAAGAGTTCGTCCTCGCGTATAGTGGGGCTGGAGCCCCGACCACATAAAACCTGGTTGAGGGAACCGAACGGGACAGAGGCGGGTTGAGGACGGGTGAGGGCCCTGACCCGTCCCGGGCATGCCAACAAGGGTTTTGTCTGCTTTCCCACCCACTCTTCTGGGGTTGTCAGTGTTTGGGAGGAATGGATGGAATCAACCAAACAGAACCCTTTGGGTTTTGGGGCAACACACGGGGCCCCTAAAAACACCCGCAGTTTGGCCTCACCGATCACCCTCTGCAAAGTCCCCCTTTTTTGCTGCGACCCGTCCCGTCAGGGAAATCTGTCCACTGCCACTGCATGGAAGGGGCCCGCACTCTTGTACTGTTTGATAAAAAAAAATTAAGCCCCCTTTTTTTGAAATTTTGACAACAAAGTTAAATTAAAGGGGTTAAAAAGAAAAAACAAAAGTTTTTTAAAAAAACAAAAAAACCCTGTATTGTTGTCCAAATCACCGCTCAATCTAGAAATTAGATTAAGCCTTGTGGATGAAATATCTACAGAAAAACCAATGTAAATTGGGGATAGAGAACAAAAAAAATAAAGACACCCGTATTTTTTTTTCAAATTACTGCACAATCAAGAGGTTAAATTAAACCTTTTGTATGAAATATCGTACAGAAAAAACAGATGTAATTTAGGTGTATATGAAACAAAATAAAAAGACACCCTATATTTTAGTCCAAATTAACCCCCCAACAAGAGGTTCAATTAAGCTTTGGGGATTAAATAAACCACAGAACAAACCCAAAGTAAATTAGGGATATATGGAAAAGAAGAAAAACCCCCTGGACTTTTGGGGGAAACCCCACAAACTAAAACAAAAAATAATGCTGGTTAAATAACAAGTGGGCAAATGACACACACTTGTTTTTGGTTTTCCCCCTTTCCCGAAAATGATGCAAAAAGTGGGAGCAGCGCCTGATGCTTATGACAGGACACAGTGAGAAGTTGAGGATTTAAGAGGGCCCCCTATTTATAGGGGTGTATGTCCAAACCCCCGGTTTTGATTGGGTTATGTCTGCAGTCCCCTTGAGGGGTTCCTTTCTTTCCCAAAATTCTTTCCCCCCTGTAACGGCATGGCTTGCGGGCCATTTTGCCAAAAAAAAAGACGCTTTTTTCCCCCAAACACCCAAACTTTTGCTTCGTTCAGAACAATTTTTTCCCAAATTTAAACGAATTCCACTTCGTTTAAAACATTCCCATCCTAGTTTTTAATTTTTTTTATCACCTTTGAGGTAATGCAAGCAGATATAGAACTATGGGGACAGGTGATTATAAATAAGGGGTTGGTTTTGGGAAAGGGGGGATTATCCCCGGTTTCTAGGGACCATTACAGGGAAAAAAACCTGGGGAAAGTATAGACTTTTCCCACACAGAGAACCCTCAAATGTTGCTGGGTGCAGACTGAATGCAGGAAGTAACTGGTGTCTGCCCTGCACAAGATGCTGCTACCCTTACCTGTGGGCACTGGGCATGGTCTATGCAGGGTTACTGTACTATTAAAGGCAGTGCTGCAGATGGAAGGAGTGGCAGTGGAAGGTGCTCTGTGCAAGTACAAGAGAGAAAAGTGCTGGTGCGCGTGATCTAAGGAGGGAGCAGTGTCTAAGGAACCCTCCGATATTCACCAGAGGCAAGGTGGACTTAGCTGCAGGAATCTCCCAGGTTTCTACCCCTTACATGGCCGCCCATGGTGACAGTCAAAGTGCCCAGGCATTGTACCAAGGAAGCAGGCAGAGATGAAACTGGGTCACAGGCAAGGAGGTCAATGCAGGCAGCAGGCATGTGTAGTCCGAAGTCCGTAGCAATGGGCTAGAACCAAGAAACACAAACAGCAGGCAATGAACCACGGGTCAGGAACACTAGGGAGCACCAACAAATAGGCAAGGAGCAGAGGCAGGAAGTTCCTTATAAAGCAAGAGGTGGCCAGCCATTGGAAGGAAAATTATTCTCTGGCCCTTTAAAACCATGAGAGCATGGAAAGGAGAATAGATGCTGGCAGGGACCAGGGTCAGAGCGTGGACACAAACATTTCCGTGTTCTGTAACGTAGATCGGACACACTGCGTGATGTGTCCAGTCATTTTATCTGAAAAGTTACAGAGGATATAAAGAAGTCACGCGTCGGCCTTTTCGAAACAAGAAGCTGATTTTGGAATCACAAAATCACTGTAGCACACCATTCCAAGAGGAGCTTCTCCGTCATTCTGTCATCGCTACTAGTCCATTCCTCCGGCCTCATACCAGGCGGGTGAAAGCAATGCTGAGGCAAATCCAGGACCACAAAGTTATTCATCTAGATAGATCCTCTGGGCCTCTCCTATTGTGTTGGTGAGAAAGAAGGATTGGGCATTAAGGTTCAGTTGGCTTTGATTCTGCTGTACACTTTGAAAGTCCACACTTAGAAATTATGTATAATACGTGTTCATCTTTCTTGTGTTTACTGATTTTTGGTGCCCAAATTTCCTTTCAGACAATACCTATTGGTATAATCCAGGCTCCCATTTCTTATCCCTTGAGGCTACCTCCTATGCACTTCTCACCCTTTTAAACATGAAGGCTTATGATAAAGCAGCGCCATTGGTAAAATGGATAACTGAACAGAGATACTACGGAGAAGTTTATGGATCAACGCAGGTATGACATTCTATTGTACAGAAAATTTCATAACTTTTGAAGTGTCTCAAGTTCATCTGTCATATGAGATGAAAACATACAGCAACCCCTCTTGACAATATAAGGGTTGTTATGAATCTACAGGAGAGGCTACTTCCCCAAAGAGCTTACACTCTACAGGAGAGAGGCACCTGCCCATGAGAGATTATACTCTACAGGAGAGAGGACCCTGCCCAAAAGAGCATACACTCTACAGGTCTCTACTAATAAGAAATTATAGGAGAATGATTCCAGTCTAAACTACAAGAGAGATATTCTTGTCTATTACACTGACAAGCTACAGGAAAGAGGTCCCTGCCCATAATAACTGACACTCTACAGGAGAGAGGTCATTTGCTATATGAGCTTACAAGGTACGTCTAGTGACACGATAGGCATTACAACGGTGGGTGTGGACCCACTGTGCTACTGGCCAGGCTTACCCTGAAGGAGTGTGACTAAGTGACTATCTTCACTAGAACCTTTGATGGTGTGGATAGGCTTGGGCTGCAGGTAATCACCAGGTGCCAGTCTATAGCAGTCCTCGAACTAATGGCAGCTGAACGAGGGGTCAGACACCGGTGCAAAGCATCGAGGGTGAGGTAGAGGCATAGTCGAGCAATCAGAGATCAGGGTAGGCAGCACAGGTTCACACAATGTTGCCAAGGTCAGTAGTGGATAGGTCAGACACAACAATAAAACAGACATGGGAAAGTAACAGAAGATCAAGAGACAAACACATCTTAGCTGGATACTAGGAACTTAAGCTCAGGCAGGATGTGAAGGGAGGAGCTGCCTAACATACCCACTGGTGGGAAACCTTCTTGGAATCCAGTATCCATGTCCCTAACCTCAATCACATCTGAGGACCATCAGTTACAGCTAAGACAAAGGCACAAAGAGTGGCATGATCACCACTGCTGTCGCCACTCAGGACAGCCTGGGAGTATAACAAAAACTTCCAGGCTGTCTGTGACGTCACCATACCCTGCAATTGTAGGCATTGTCGGGCATGGTGAGTGACAGTTACCATCTGAAGATCACTGAAACAAATGGGTAAAAGTGAAAAAAATTAGAAAAGTAAAAAAAAAGTTATAAAAAGTAAAACACAAACACGAAAAATAAAATCAGAACATGTACATCGCCCTTTTCCCCTTTAGAAATGCCAATTGCCCCAAAAAAGAAATAAAGTACAGAGGAGAAGTGGTTCATGGGAAGAGACTAAGACAATAGTGTACAGTACAATGGAGTATGTATTCCCAATGAATATGCATATCAGACATGGAGGAGAAGGGGTTCATGGGAGGTGATAAAGCTGGTAGTGTGCTGTGGAATGTAACATCTATTCTGTTTAGTCCGTTCTAGGTGAGCCACGCAGACACAATAATATAAGAGAAGTTGGACGGAAGTCCATCACAGTCAGGGCAGATATCTCCATTAATACAGCACGCAGGCGCGGGCGGCATGGTAAGATAGGGCGCAAGCCCGCTATGGAGATGGTGAACGTGTCTGAGGAATGTTGTTTATGGGAGCATGGTGTCAGTGGCAGCACATGGTATCAGTATGCATGTAGGAGAGCAAAAAGGGGGAATGGGTTTTGTGGATTCTCTGATGGCTAATTAGTGAGCACCTGAATAGGGTGTGTACCTAACATGATATAAAAGGAAGTGAGCTACACCACATGTGACTGGACCTCTTACCTCTGATGAAGCCAGGTTAGCTGATGAAACATGTTGGGGAGGTTAGGCATGACATTTTAAATTGTGATTTCTCACCTCTGTCTACAAAGTATCACCCACTGCAGAGGGTGTCACAAGGAAGCCTTATATGTTTTATGTCCATTAGATTAGGGATAACTGCCCAAGTAGGAGGCTTGGGATCCTGTACTGGAGTTAGTAAATTACTGTGTATATATATAAGGTTTTCCTGTTAGTAGGTGGGGTTCCACCAGACTTGATAATGGAAAGGGAGTTATTCCTTCAGAAGTAGGAAGGGAAAAATTGAGAGGTTAGAAATCAGGTTTTTAAATAGTGTGCATAGAGGTTAAGTACATAATAAAAGTTACGTTTTAGTGTTTTATAGATTGAGAACTGATAGAGTTTGCCTATGGCAAAATAGTAAATATAGTGATTAATAGTCACTCTCTCTGTTCTCTTGCGAGATTCCCATTTTTTTGGGAGATTATATACTCACTGCACCGCTGGATATATTCCTTAAGGGGTGTAGTTTCCAATATGGGGTCTTTTTAGGGGTGTTTATTAAGTTTTAGCATCTTAGGGCATCCGCAAACCTGAAATGGCGCATAAATAAAATCGTATTGAAAATGTCCCCAGAGTCCGGTAGGTGCTCTTCCTATACTGAGGTTTGTGGTTGAGCCAAAAAGCGCACTAGGGCCACATATGGGGTATTCCTAAAAATGGCAGAATCTGGTGAATTGATGTTGAGTTGCATTTACCTGGTCACATCTACCATGTTCCAGTGAATAATGGATACAATTTTTGAACTTTGAAAATGGTAAATTTTTCAAAATTTTCACAATATTTTGATATTTATCACAATAAACAAGGTTTGTATGGACCGAATTTCTTACTAACTTAAAGCACAATGTGTCACGAGAAAACAATCACATGGATAGGTAAAAGTGTCAAAAAGCTATTCTCACATAAAGTGACTCATGTAAGATTTCAAAAATGGGGCTCTGTCAGAGAGGCCAAAACTGGGTCTGGAGGTGGTGGCATTAAATAATTGTTTTTTCTTTACATTTGTTAAATTAAATTTGTCTGCATAAATTTCAGATAATTCCTAATTTCTGCACAAGTGTAAGTTATTCTGGAATTTTCGAATGTTTTTTTCATATCTCTGCCAAACATTGCTGCATTTTTTAACTTCCCGTTGGTCTCTTTGATTGACAATGAATGCTTGTGGGTTATTTCTGTCTGCTGTTTTGTCTGCATTACATTATCAAAAGATAAAATCACATCCCTGTGATACACTGATAGATTGATTTTGAGATCGATCTATCACAAACTTTGAAATATTTTAACCATCAATAAAATATTTTTCAACTTCTCTTTTTCTTTGCCAACTGAAATATGTTTCATATTTTTCTTCTTATTAATTAATAATCTAAATCTGAGTGATCACTAGGCAAAGGCTGAAATTCTATAATCCATGTCTCAATATATAATTGAATAAACTTCATATTACTCACGGTTCTCTGCTTGCATCCTCCAAAGAAACCGTTGATTTGTTCATGTCCATTATCGCATCAAAATCCCCCTATTCGTTCTGACTTCGTCCCGAAGCTTGAAAATTCACATTAGTTTAGACTTTGTCCCCCTCTTTCAAGCGTATGGGATGTCAATATGGCTGGCTCTAATGTAAGAAATATGTAAGAAATAATTTATATCTTTAATGATAAGATACCAGATCTATGATTACCGTGAGCATGTGTTGAGGTCCTTAAGAATATGCTGCCCTATATTAATGTATTCCTAGGTTCATCAGAAGTATTGTTTCAATTAGGACTCAACTACTTTTTATATAAAAAAGATGGAGATTTATTAGGTTCTGTCTCCACTGCACACATTTTTAATTGTTTTTTCAGCATTTTTTGTTTTCTAAAACTGCTGAAAAAATGACTGAAAACAGATCCCAAAGACTTTAATATTAAAAACTTTCTGTAGTCTTCATAGAACATTTTTTTTACATGTTTTTGTGCGTTTTTGGCGCATTTTTTCAGAAATCCAGAGCAATTGTAATGCTGTTCATTTATACAAAAAAAAAGCAAAAAACGCACGAAAAACACAAAATGCACCAAAAAAGGACTTTTTTTGAGCTGTTTTTGACATGCACTGAACAAAAAGATTAGGATTTGCTTTTCAGTGAGTTTTTTGTCCAATGCCGTGTAGACCTAGTCTTACATTCTTCAATAAGGCCTATAACATTATAATTTTTAGAAAAACATTATATATCTTACAAAAAATCCCTTTGAATGTGTGGATGGAAAACTCGTCCTCTTCTATTACTCCATAGGCATAGGCCTTCCTCATGGCTGGCACATGTCTCTCCTTTTCCAAGGTTCATTGGCTACACCCCCGTGTTTCACACCTTAGGTTATTCAAACCCCTCCTCTTTTTTCATGTGGGCGTGACTCTCATTTGGTTGATGTATGTTAATGTATTTATTCGGAACGTTGTTAAAAATATCTCAGCATTTATGTCAGCCCCTGACCAGTTCTAACCAATATTACCTTTGTTTATTTTTCCATGGATTCCCACTATCCCCTCATGGCATGCAGAGCATGATAGGAAGGAAAACTTCCTTTTGATTAAATGAGCAGAGCCTTATAGTGTATTCTGTGGTTATAGCCCGTGTACTAACCACATCCGTATTCCTCTCTATGTCTTGGTTCCAGTCTACTATTATGCAGTTTGAAGCCCTTGCTCAGTATCATATAAATGTAATAAAATTCGAAGACTTGGAAATGGATGTGTCCTTCACACTTCCTGGGAGATCGAACAAAATAACACATCGACTCGATCTACAAAATGCCTTGCTGGCCCGATCAGAACAGGTAAGAGACTAGGGATGCAATGGTGATGGTCGTGACAAAAACTGCACTATTGTGTAGAAATAAAATCTCTGTACTGTACTCTTGTGACCTAGTCTATTTTTTTGCAGACATCTGGAGTTGGAGACTTTATAGTCACTGCAAAAGGAAAAGGTCGAGGCACCTTAACGGTAAAAAAAATAATATATTTTACCACTGATGGGGCGTCCTTTCAAGACACCCAAGTTCCCTATGCCTTATTACAGTAATAGAGTGAGGACCGCAAATCAGGACGGGACCCCTCTCTATCATTCTGCTCACATCCTTTACATGGACGTCCATTACTATGTAAAGTATTAATTTTTAATTTTGATAATTTCTCTGCAGTTTAAATTCCTTCTGCTCTTGATGTGGATAAAAAAGACCCCTTTATGTACTGATTTCTTTGTAACCTTGTCCATACCAGTCAGTGTGCAAATTTCAGGGTACAGCATAGGAAGGGCCCGGCAAATCCTGAGCCGGGACTTGGGGTTT
>JAODAL010018982.1:0-73246 GCA_025379985.1 Phyllomedusa bahiana | reverse complement strand
CGGTTCGGTTTAGTTATCACACAGGAGGGGTCCAAGAGGGCTTTTTTAGAAAAGGGGGTTATGAGGGCGTGTTTAAAGGGAAAATGGAAAGACCCCAGTGGAGAGAGAGAGGTTACAATAGCAAATGAGAGGGGAACGCTGGAGAAATAGACTGGACGAGTGGGATGGAATGGGGTCAGAAGCAGGTGGTGGGGACGAGCAGACGGAGAAGCCGACATTTCTTCCCTGTCTCGGGTAAAGGGGCTGCGGAGTTTAAGGACGTGTGGGGGGGCAGGAGGGGTATATTTGGGGGATTGGAGTGATGTTTTGCCGGAATTTCAATTTTGTCTTAAATGAGGGGCCAGTCTTCAGCACAGAGGTCAGGACCGAGCCTGAGCTTAAAAGGCCTTAGGAGGGGGGAAGGTGCAAAGAGGCGTTTGGGTTTGTTGTGTATGGGGAAAAGAGGGGGGTGAAATATTTTGTTTGGCGCAGTGAAGGGAAAGGATAAGTCCGAGCATGAATTTGTATAAAGAAAGTCCGGGTAGTTTTGTTTCCCACAGCCGCTCACACACCTGGAACACGCTGGAAAAAAGGGTCTGAGGGGTGCCAAGGCTGGGGGCGCCCGACCGGGGTGGTGGTGTTGAGTGGTCCCAACTTTCCGGGTGGTTGTGAGATTTTCACACCGGGTCTGGCAGGGAGAGGGGGGAAATTTGGGGGGCAGTGAGGACTGTTGGGTCTGGACTTTTTAAAGGGGTTTTGCCAGGACGTCCTTATCGCAAGAAGCAAATGTAAAAAAGCCATCGACTGAAGAGAAAGAACACATTTTAACCTTTTAAACCCGCTTATGGAATTGCATGTCATCCCCGGGTGCCTTATCGGGTTTCCTTTTGACCCTAGTCCCAACTTCAACAAACAATAGGGGAAACCCAAATTTCAGCAAAAGCTTGCCATACTTTATTTTAATATCCGACAAACACTAACAACGATATTATATCAGCAAAAAGGGAAAACTTTCGCATGCATGCATTTTTAAAAGGGATAAAATTTAACCCGAAGTATACCTGCTAGCGCAATGTGAGGGGCTGCCGGACACCGCCCTACACTCAAATTCCCTTTATGTACGGCCGGTGTCCCAGCACTCCTCACTTTTGCACTACAGCGCTATACTTCAGGTAATTTAACCTTTTTAAATGCATGAGAAAAGGCACAGCCAAGCACAGCAGAGCCATGCACCCGGAAAGAAGAATTTTCCAGCAATCCGAAGGCCAAAATTAAAATAACAAATTTTTTTGCGCATCAATAAAATATCAAGACACATGAGGATAGGGGGCGGCGACGCGTTTCGGGGCATCCCCCCCCTTCATCTGGCCTGTCCCACTCAGTGTGACCCCATATTATTCAAACACAATAAAAAGTAATCAAAACTCCCTTGTCGCCTAACGAGCACACCGCTGCCTGTAATATATTGAACTCGGGTCGCGCCGGAGCAGAAAGCACGGGACCCGAACCCCCCGAAGTTAACCACGCATGCGCGGGAAAGCCGGTCCCAATCCGCGGAGCCCACAGCGCTTCCTCCACGGCGTTTCACAGCGGCAGCATACTGTGCAGAAAAGGTAAAAGGCAGACACAAAAGGAAAATGGAACATAAAACAATGCATTAAAAAGAAAAAAAATATACAAAAAACCGACCTACAGGATAAAACAAATAGAAATGGACGGCAAATACGCATATTAACGAGGGGGAAAAAAACAATACTATGATATTAACACAAGTATAACCACTAAAAGGCAAATCTGAAGAAATCCCATTCTTACAAGGCAAAAATATAAATTTAAAAATCAGAAAAAACCCACAACCAGAAGCGGCTGGAGAACATACATAATTTTTTTGAGGTTTAGAATTTCGTTTGCGGAATTCAAAAAAACCTTGGCCATAGGGTATTGAGGGGGTCACACCAGTAGGGTTCCCATTAGCAAGGGAAAAAAAGAGGTCGCCTCCCCGTTTTTTTAGTGATATTTTTTTAAAAGGCGAAGGCACGAAATGATTTTGTGCTAATTGATGCAGTTGAGAAATGGGACAAACCCCAATTTGGGGGAAAAATTACGGGTTCCAGGATTATTGATGTAATTTTAAAGTGTTGGGGGGGGGTTTTTATCGACAAAGTTTTAAAACGGCAAGGGTTTTTTTTGGGATCGAAATTTCCAGACAGCATAATTAAGGTTAAAATCGAGCACATCTTTAAAAATCGCGCCCTTTTTTTGGGGCTTCCTGTAATTTTTGGGGGGCCAGCAAATGAGATTACAGAATAGGCAGGGTGAGATGTTGGCGCGTCAGACTGGGATGGTATGGGTTTCGATTGGCTGGAAAAATACATGACCCCTCGTTTTACATAAACACGTTTCCTGTTCAGCCTCGTGTCTCTCCCCGGGCTCATAGGGAAGGACCTGCGTTTTGCCGGGCCAAAAAAAGCTCAGCGAAATTAGTCTATTTCCACAAGAAACCTCTACTATTAGCGTGATCCTTTCCCAAATTTTGTTAGATTTTAGATTTGAAATTTTATGTAGTTAGTAAGGGAATTTTAAAGCACATCTACCGCTGTAAATTTACGGGGTGGGGGGGGGCGGGGGGGGGGCCCCCCGGGCAAACACAGACAAACTCTATCTTTTAAAAAACACTGGGAAAAATTCACCCAAAACTTAGTGTAACATTTTAGTGGGAATATCTTTTTTATTAAAAGTTTGCATTGAAATATTTCCTGGAATTTTGGGCACCTGAAATTTTATTTGGGTACACCTATTTCTATACTGGGAGGTCCTTTGTTTAGCTGCAAAAAATCCCCTTTTTTACAGTAACATTTTTTAGAAGGTGTTTTTTAATTTTAAAACCTTTCCCCTGTGACTGTTTATATATCCACCTTGCAGTTAAATTTCAATACAGCAACTTGAGCACACAGGTTGTTTGTTGCCAAAAATCCGTGTTTTTACAAAACTCACAGTTACTGTTTTTTGACTTTTGCACACCCAGCATTGTTTCTTTGACGCCAGCCTAGTAAATCTTAAAACACATTTTATTTTCACCAGGTGAATTGAAAGGTGAAAAAAAAATATGTTTATTATCCAAAACATAACATTTAGTTTTTTTTTTGATTTTTTGCGCACCCAGCAGTTCTTAAAGCACATCTATGTAAATCTAAAAAAGAAATTCTATTTTCACCAAAGGTGTTTAAAAAGGTGCAAAAATCCCGTTTATTATATCAAAAAAAAACATTTTACTGTTTTTTTGATTTTTTGCACCCCCAGCTTTTTCTTTGACGCAGCATCTACAAAAATTTTAAAACAGAAATTCATATTCACCACAGGTAATGAAAGGCAAAAAATACCGTTTATTTTTTCCAAAAACAAACATTTTCGTGTTTTTTGATTTTTGCACCCCCACACTGTTCTTTGACGAGCATCTACGTAAATCTTAAAAGCAATTCTTATTCACCACGGGGAAATTTTAAAGGTGCAAAAAATACCGTTATTATAAAAAAAAACTAACAGATACTTTTTTTTGGACTTTTGCCCAGTCCAGATTTGTTGATAGACCCCTTGCAGTTAAATTTTGAATCCAGCAATTTTGTTTTGATTTAGAGGGATTTGAAATTGCTGTTTTTTGCCGTTTTTTAAATAAAGATTTTTTCCAAAAACTATTCCCATCCCTTCTAAAAATTTTTAATTTCAAACAGGAGCGAAATGCAGGTGGTAACGACAAAGAGGGGGGTAGCCAGGGGGTAGAGTACGGAGAAGGTGCCCTTCCACTGCTGGCGACAACACGCATGCCACGATCGCAATTGCGGACCGTCAGGCCTGCATCGCTGGGTCGGGCCCTGGAATCTAATAACGAACATCGTCCCCAACTGTCCTTAGGGGTTAATGCAACTGCCTAGAAACTACCCCCTCGTCCTCGCATCACGGCCAAAAAATGTCGTCACACATATCAGCATCCGCAACAGAACAGCCCAAATGTAAACCCGTGACCCACCACTGTGGAAAAATCCTTGTCGAAGACCTCTTTGATGAAAAATGGGGTTGGGGTCGAAGGCAGTTAAAAGATCAAAGGAGTTTTATCTGCCTGCCCCCAGTTATGATGCCATCAGAGGAGGTGAAGGAAGCCGTCAATGGGAAAAATTTTCCCCGGGCGGTCGGCAAGTTTTGCGGGCCCCCCTTGCTTGTAGCCCGCAGCTCGGTTTCGAAAGTCGGGACGACCAAAGTCACCTGTGTTGATGATGATGATGACGACATTGCGGATCCATCCTGGTCTTTTCCGCAAAATTTTTGCTTGCGAGCGCTTCATCTGGCCGGGGGGAGGAAGACAGGGGGTAGTGAAACACGGGCCCGCCAAAAAAAAGGGAGGGGGCGGTCACAGAAGTTCCTGATAGATTCCCCCAAAACCACGGTCAGCGCAAAACCCCGCCCCTCGCTTACGCCGTCAAAAAGGTCCGGGACCCTAAACCCGGGGCCCTTCTTTGAGCAAGCCTCTGATTCACCCAGCGATGTCATATGCCGCCTTTGCCGAAAAAACGCATAATAGGGGCAAGAACCCTTTAAGGGGTTTAAACCACCACCAACATGTCTAGTCACATGCAGCAAAAAGCAGGTTGAAATGGGGGGAAAACCACTTGGCCAAAAAAAAGGCCAGACCGACCCCGGGCCCCAAACCCACTATCACACCCCCTGTCTCCCCCTCCCCTCTCCCCCCACCACCAAGCGTTCCCAGCGCCCATTTCCAGAGTCATGGTTTTTTCCCCAGCCCCCTTTCACCCCCCACCGTCGCCCGATACCACCAGCCCCCGAGACCCATCCAAAACCCCTTCCCTCCCTTCCGCCAGTTTGACGACCGCCCCGTACAGCGCCCAGTCTAGCAGCCGCCTTCTGTTTTTCCCCGGTTGGGAGCGAAGAAACATTTTAAAACCCCCAAACCACCCAAAACCCAAAAAGCCTGCATGTCGGCATTGCCGGGTTTTTGGCCCTTTGGGAAATGTTGCCTTTCCTTTGGTGGACCAGAGGGGTTCCGCCACGTCATGGCCCCCGCCTGCCCCCAATACCAGATGTGAGCAGCATTTCTTTGCCAGAAAAGCCGTCCCTGCCCTGACCCCACGTGCATCAAAAATTTCAGCGCGTTGTCTGCATCTGTGTGGGAAAAGTCCATCCACAACCCCCGACACTGGACTAAAAAGCACGGCCAAAGCCGCTAATCTCTGTGACAGCTCACTGGGTGAGCTGGGTGGATGTCCTGGGGGGACGGGGCTCTCAGGCCGGCGCCACTCTTAAAACCCGCAGGGATGGTGCAGGGTTCTTTCCCCAAGGTCCTCTGGGCATCACGTGCCCAAGAACCCAGCCGTGTTGAAAAAAATCTCCTTTGGAGACCGTCCACACACAGGTCAGGAGCTTGGACGGCTCTCCGCAACAACCGAGCGCTGGTGGGTACAAGAACCTTTGCCGGGCAAGGGGTGGGGGTAACGGGCGAAATCTGTGGCCGCCCTTTTAAAAGGGTAGGCTGGACACATCCCGCCTGGACATGTCATGAACCTTGTCATCCAGAAATTTCTAAAGCGCTCCCCCGGGCGGACTGCTTGCTAAGAAGGCTCAGTCAAATTTTCGCCTTCCGCCGTTCCACCTGCTTGCCGCCTGGCCGGAGCGTCAGCCGGGCCCCCCCTCAAACGTTATTGTTGAGTGGAAACACGCTGGAATTCCACCCCCACGCCCAGGATTGTGGCAGCACCCAAATTGCCATTACCGTACGAAGGACACATGGCCGACAAGCAGGGGTGCGGCCCCCGGGGGGTTTTAAACCACCGAGAGTGGGCAGGTGAAGAGCTCTGCAACCCTTTCCAGTTTTGAAAAAGCCCCAAAAAAGGTCAGGCGGACAAACCCTTGCAGCATACATTGTGGTGATCTTAGTTCTGGAACGATCGTTGACACTCTGAAAAAACAGGTCCCCCCCCACAACGGAGGAGGAGACGGACACAGATGCGGACACGGGGCCTTTTCTCCGTCAAAACCACAAGGCCCACTTTTTACAATTTTTATCGGTCTTCTTAGGCAGTGGTTGGGGGCCAGAGCAGTGCAAAGGTGGCGCATCACTCCAGGGGGCATCATCTCAGGCAATCAGGGCTGTGTTGAAGCGTGCCGGAGGGAGCGGGGGAGGAGGAGGGGAGGGGGTATTCCTAACACCGATGTTACCACATCCCTGCCTTGGGAAAAAGGTTGGCGCAATTTGAGGCGGAGGGGAAGATGAGGGAAGATCTTTGCTAGTGCCCTCGCCCGAGGGTTTGGGAAATCAAGGCTCCCCTCCCAAAGATGCATGGATGCTCCATTTCCTCCAACAGACCCCGATTTAAGGCCATCAAAATGAACAAAAGTTTCTGGGGGCCACCCTCCGGATCCCCGGTAAAAACAAAAATCAGCACTTTTCCTCCACCCCCCAAAAAAAGAGTAAAAAGCAGGAAATGGAGACCTTTCGATTTACAACAGAGAATCTACTGCGTCGCTTTTACGTTCCCCAAATGTCACGGTGAAAAACATCAGCGGACAGCATAATGCCAAGAGGGTAGCGGCAGCAGCAGGCAAGGTGGGGGAAGCCTAATGGGGGGCCTCTGGCAATCTTTGTTTACCACCCACCAAACCCTGCAATCAGGGGCCAAAAATCCAACACACAAGATCAGCTTAAGATCATGGTCACGACTACCTCGTCTCAACACCGATGTTTTTGCATGGGTTTTCCCGGGCCCAATAGACTTTTGGGGATCCAAAATGGACGAATGGCCCGAGCTGGCTCGTCACGCCATAGAGGTGTTGTCCTGCCCAGCAGCCAGCTAGATCTGACGGACCTTCGCACCTGGAGGGGTCATTTCAGACAAACGCATCCGGGTTTCCACAGATAATTGGATCTTTGACTTCATCAAGATGAATCAGGCATGGGTCTCTGATATGTTGTGGCCCCAATTCCGAGGTCACCCATTGTTGCCGGCTATTCAATTCCCTTTTTAAAAAGAAATGGTCCTCTTGAAAACTTTTTTTTTAAAAAAGATCATTTCTTACTGCAATTTTTTATTCTCTTTTTCCCCTTTTTTTTCTCTTTTGCGTGAGGGGACTGTGAAAACAGCAAGGTTTTTATGACAAAACGTTTCCATTACTCACTTTATCTTAAGAAGTTTGCATTGTCAATGGTTTTTGAGGTCATGTTGTGTGAGTACACTATAATTAAGGTCCTTTTTGGGGAAAAAAATTTGCTTCTAAGTGGCATTTTTCCCTCACAATTTTTAATAGTGGCTGGGAAATCAATTTTTAATTTTTTTGGGTCATGTAGCTGTGAGATACGCAATAATCAGGGCCTTTGGAACAGAAATGTGGCTTCAATGGGATTTCTCCCCCCACAATTTTTTAAAAAAGTGGGGTGAGAAGTCATTTTTTTAATTTTTGGGGGCATGCTGCTTTGAAATGCAGCAATACTACAGGTCCTATTATAAAAAAAATGTGTTTCTAACGCATTTGTTCTTCACAATTGCCAAGTGCTCAAGGGTCAGCTTTGAATTTTTGGGGGGATTTTTGCTTTTAAATGCAGCAATACTACAGGCCTATCTAAAAAATGTTATTTCTAAAAAACATTTTTTCTTCACAATTGTCAAAAAGTGGTCATGGGGGCATGTTTTTATTTTTTGGGCATTTTGCGTACATGCAGCATACTACGGTCCAATCTAAAAAATGTTGTTTCAACAGAATTGTTTCTTCAAAATTGTCCCAAATGGTCAAGGGTCATGCTTTTTAATTTTTGGGGGCATTTTGCTGGGACAAGCGTTTCACAGGGCCATTCTAAAAAAAAGTTTTTCTAACAGACATTTGTTCTTCACAATTGTCCCAAAAGGGGTCAAGGGGCATGTTTAATTTTTGGGGGGGATTTTTTCTGTGACACGCAGCTATAGTACAGGTCCATTCTAAAAAAAATTTTTTTTTTTAACGACAAATTTTTCTTCACTTTTTCAAGATGGCTCAAGGGTGAAGGCTGTCCCCGAACAGGGAAAGGGAGGACACTTTAATGGACACATATTGCAAAAGATTTTTTTTGCAAGATCTTTAAAAAACAGCTTCAATCCCTTATGAGACAACCCATTACTACAATGAAAAAAAAAAGAAACAAAGACTGGGGGATTCCATCCTATTTTAAAAATTTTTTCTAGAAATAAACTAAAAAAAATTGCTGTACAAAATACTGATAAAAAAATTCCCCCAAATTTTACAAGGGGGGTACAGGAAAATTGACCAGATTAGGTTATTCGTGGGGCATGGAGTATGGAGCACGGAAGAGAACAAAGACAGAGACAAATTTTCCCCCACACGTTGAGTAAAATGAGAAAAAGAATGTCAAAAAAGGGCACCGGGTGTAACAGGAGCGTTAACCACCAGTATTTCCAAATGAAACTCAATTGGGCCGCACTCATACGGAGGGCAAGCGTACCCAGGGTTTGACTGGTAAATGAGGGGAAAGGGTGGAGTTCTCACACTTCCGCTTCCGCACTCGCTTCGCACGACAGTTTTTGTTGCGCGCATCAGGGGATTTTAACCCGCGTGTTAAAAGAGACGGACGCCTCCTGGGGTCTCACCGCACCCACGTAACCCGGCCTGGGTCATGCTTGGCACAGGACAGTTCTAGTCAAGTCCAGTCAAAAAAAGGTGGTTGAAAGACTCCTTTTTTTCCGGACTTTGTAATCTGGGAGTCAGACAGGGTTTTAAAGGCAACGTGGCCAGACAGGGAAAAGTATATTCCAGTTCAACAAAAAAGGTGGTTTAAAGACTCCTTTTCTGGGACTTTTTAAACTTTGGGCAGAAGGTTTTAAGGTCTTCTGCGGTACAAGACAGATATAGTTAGTGTCCCCAGATCAACTAAAATGGTGGTGAAAAGAACGTCCTTTTTGCGCACTTTTTAAATCTGGGGTCATGCAGGTTTGGGCTCATGCTGCGTTCCAGGACAGGGATATTTCAATGTCCTGTTCAAGTAACATGATGGTCAATCAAACTGCTTCTGGCACTTTTTAATTTGTGGGTGATGCAGTTTAAGGGTCATGCTGTGGTACAAGACAATGGATAGTGAATGGTCTGGACTTTTTTGCTGTGATTGTATAACCTAAGTGTGTTGCCTAAGATGTAGCACGGATCCATTACTGTTGTGGATGTTAATTTCAGCTTCTCCAGCCTTGTTTGGTGTATTAATGAAGGTGTTGTTTGCTCTCCCATACACTTTAATGGTAATCGCTCCATAAATCGATGCTCACAATCGAAAAACCTTATCCGATAGCGGCCGGACTAGCGACTATCAACTCGATCTCGATATCCAACGCAATCGCTAACACTCGTAATTAAGATGCTCACAAATTCTGTCTTAACTTACGGATATTTGACCCCCACATAATACAGATGACATTTGAATACACTCCACTATATATTACTACAAACCGTGGAATTAAATTTAGAAATTGTTTAATCCGATACCTGAACGTCCTGTGACTCGAACCTTTTTGTAACTTTGGAAAAGAGACATGTTTTACAGGGATATGCCCCATTTGTATACCCCTGATGTCGCAGCCTATAACCATCGGATACAGGAGTAGAGCAGAAGACCATGGGACTGATCAAGTCCCATCGTGCGAGATTTTTCGCATCTACTCTATATCCTTGTGATAGAATGTGTTTTAAAAGTCATCCTCAATAGAACCGTAGATATTTCTGTATTATTTTTTGAATCTCCGGAAAACAAACATTATAAACTACAGCTAATGTCGGAAATTGTTAGAGCCTTGTTGAACACATTTCTGAGGGTGGTAACAAAAGAAACCCCCGATCTTACGGTCCCAACAATCCTTTGGGCACGATCAAAAACCCCACCCAGGGTAACCTCGAGCTAAACAGACGTTTTGTCTAGATGTTGTAAGAATCTATTGTAAATTCCTTTAATGAAGACAGTTTACTTTAGCCCGAGTAGCTCGCCAATTGAAAGAGAAAGACGTGTATGTTTCGGGAGATGACTTGTAATAATGTAAAATGTATTGCCAACTAAAAGGGTTTACGGATGTTTTAGTCTTAATGGCGCTATCAGAGCACCTCTAAGTGTTAAGTCGAGAAAGCATCTCCGTCTTTTGAAAATCACTGGTGAATTTGAGATTTTAAGGGATATTAATTAAAAAGTTCCATGAAAGACATGACCCTATCTGTGGCCCTTGGCCAAATAAGCAACATGTCATCTATGTATCTTCCCTACCCACTGACGTCAAAAATAAATGGACTAATAACTGAAAAAATATACCAAATGTCAAGTACCAAGCCATAACCTAAATTAGCTATAAGAAGGAAAAATTTAGCCCCCATAGAGACCCCACACAGCTGTAAATAAAAAACACTATCAAATAGAAAAAAATTATGAGTCATAAGAAAATCAACAGACATCAATAAAAATTGTTGTAAATCTAATGAAGAAATTGCTGTATAGGGAAAAAATGAAATTGAAGGGCTAACAAGCGACGACCAGTGGTATGGAAGTATACAAAGATAACTACGTCACAGACACCCAAGGAATAATGGGCCTGCCATAAAATGCCCCATCCATATTTTTGAAAGGACATCCCTATATATCTTTAAGATAACCTGGAATATGACGTACTAGGGGCTGTAGATGGAAATCCACCCATTCACAAAGTGGCTCAAGGAGGGATCCAATACCCAAGACAATGGGTCTCATTGGTGGTGGATCTACTGTCTTGTGTACCTTAGGTAATCCTTAAATAATGGGACAGGGATCAGTAACTAAAAGAGACTTTCAGCAAAATTGGAAAGACATTGCTCCCAATGCTTCACCTATCCTGTAGACAAAAACCTCAATTGAATTCCTGAAAAAGAGAAGGTAGGGTTTAGCCTGCATTGCTTATAGGTGTTGGCATCCGAGAAGCAAAAGTAGCATCTGCTATTGATAAAAGTTATCGGACATAACCACTATAGATCCACCTTTGGACAGCCATGTTAAATATTAGTTGTGACAAATTTTGTAATTTCATCAAGGGCTTTCACTATTCTTTCAATTGACAAATTTGACGAAGCAAAAGTGAGATAGACGCTGTAATGCAGTTAAATCTATTAAACTAATGACTGAAATGTAATTCATACATTCCATGCGTGATTGTAAAGGTAATAGTGTGAGATTTTACCTTTGAATGTTAAAGGAGAATCGCTGATGCAGCTGACCTATTGCCCTCCTACGCCAACTCCTCAAAGAAAGCAAGGATAGTTGATTCAAAAAATTACAACCAGCAAAATTCATTAACAGCATTATCAGATGTACAAATTTGAATCTAAAATCATCAGTAGTAAAAAATGTCGCTTAAACAGTGAGATCAGCTTATACGATTTATTGAGACTCTTAACAGTAGAAAAAAGTTGAAAAGGCTGTTGAATAGCAAAATTGAGTCCTAACTTAAGAATCCTTTCCTGGTCGGGAGTCAAAGAGACGTCCGAGAGATTAATGATGTCAATATTATCTGGTGTAGTTATCTGGCATTCCTCGTCTTTTTCTTGACATCGCCTTGTGTGCCTTCTGCCACCCCTCCTCCTCGGCCGTTTTTTATGTAGAATTAGAAGTAGATCTATGTGAGGTATTGGTATCATTAGACGCCATGCTGGTATTATCCTCAGATGTTTCACCCGCATCAGAAGATTCAGAGTCAAAACTAACCTTTTATATGCTGGTATCTGTGGAAAGTCCGACCATTGTTGCGCAAAATGGATTTAGGAAAATCAGACGCCTCATATTTTTTTGACCAGCTATAAACTCGATCATTTTCGTAGTCTGCAATGTCTCTTTGAAATTTTTTCTTCTTAGTTTCCATAATAGCAGATTCCATGGTGGATAACGTTTGTTGGATACGGTCAAATTCTTTAATATACTGTGCACTTGCTTTGTAATCATTAAGGCTTGGCTCGAAAGTAGCAATCTCACTTGCCAGAGTTTCTAGCTGTTGGGCTTCATATTTAATAATGAGTTGCATAATCTGATTTGAACATTCATTCAAAATTTGATTCCATTCGGCAGGAAAATGTAATCAGAATAAATGGTAGATTGTGGAACTTCTTTATACCTCAGACCACAAGAGGTAATCATCTGTTTTTTGCAGGATTATTTGTCAGTGTAGTCAAGTCCCACCAAATTTTCAATTCACGAGCTGAACATTTTTCCAATTTTTTCAACAATAGATGTAAGTCCTGACATTGTTGGTCCTAGTTTCTGCATTTAATCAAATGACCTGGCTGCTTTTTGTTTCTTGAGAGTGAAGTCAATGTGGCCCCATAGTTATAGCCCTGTAGTTAAAGTATATCCAACTGCTAAACGTATCCACATAGCACATGCAGGGTAATATAAAGCTTTAGGACTCAGCGGAGCACGGAAAAGAGCCACCAGTAAAACTCACATACAAGAAAATTCGCTCACCGCTTCAGCGGATCGTGCCATGCAGTAAGGGATGCGTCGTGAAATGTTCTCGTCAAAAAATCAAACTACAACTAGTGGATTCAATATAACAAAAGACAATACCTTTTCTCCACAGATTAAGCTTGAAAGCTTCTTCTGTTCCCTGTCATCAGACAAACCAGGAACTACCCAGAAAATCACACTCCAACTAGTGGAATCCTGTATACAAAACACAACATTTTTTTTAGCCGGCTGCCCTTGAAAGCTTCTCAGCTCCCTCTCATCAGATAAGAAGGCTGTGCTCTGCACAAGCTGGTCCAGAAGCTCTTGACAGGTCATTTCTAATAGAAAGCTTTAATAACTAAGGGCCAGGTAAGGCTGCCTGTAGCTCTCTCAGGCATACAATTTTTTTGTAATCACATATATTTTAGAAAAAGTTGATTAAATACCTATTTTGGAGGATCCCAAACAACATTACATCGGGGCAAAACCCCATTAATCTACTGTCCTCCAGACCAATCCCTTTTCAGTATAGCACATGGACCATGAAAGACCTCATTTGAAATTTGCCACTTCTTCTCATTTAAAGTCAATCCTTTCTCCTGTTAGCATTTCCAGCACTGCACACGGAACGTTTTTCGTGCTCCTGTGTGTTTTGTTCACCACACAACTTAAACATCAGAAATGATTATGTGTGCCTTCACAGAGCCGTGTAACCACATTGCTGAATCACATGTGATAGTCCTCAGGTGCTGAGGATATGCCAAACATCATCTCTTGTACCTAAAAATCCTCTTGTGGCTTCAAATGTTGTTATGATTCAGATGCTGGGGTCAATTCATTTTAACCCCATGTCAAAATCCTATTTGCTGAAGTACACTTGCCCATTCATTTTTCATGTAAACATCTTGAATAGTGGTACTGGTTGTCTTTGTCTGAGTCCAGCTTAGGTCCAGCACATCTCATGTCCACACAGATCCGAATAACAGTTCCCTTAGGTACAACAACTAATGGAGATACCCAGGGTGTGGGGTCCTTCCACTGGTTCAAAGATAACAAGTTCCAGTAGTTCTGCAATTTTGTCTCTCAGGTGATACTCAGGGCTATAAGGATTCCTACGCATTGGTTGTGCAATTTACATTTGGGTCAATGTGAAGCTGTAACTGAAATTTTTTAACTTTCCAAACCCCAGAGAAAACAAGCCATTAAATTTCCTTTTTTTAGTGAAGAAAATAGAAGATGACAAACATGTTCACGTTTGTTTCAATGTCCAATCTTTAGTATGCTAGTTTCCATAGCGATTCTGCGGGCCTAGCAGAGGGTATCCTGTGCCATCCACAACTTACAGAATTCAGTCCATAATGGAGATCTAGTCCCCTGTACTTGGTTAGAGGGTGAGAACTTGCCCTTTTAGTTTGTAGTGGATGTATAGAGCCATATGTGAAATCTGTTTATTGGTGTTGCATAATTTAAGGTGATTTTCTCTGTGTTTTAGAGTGTTCCAAGAAGCTAAGTCCATAACATTGCAGGTAGCTCCATAATCAATCAGTACTGTGAAGTCTGTATCATCAATCTTAATAGGCAATGTCCCAGCTTGCCGTGAGCTCAGCGAGTATATATATTCACAATCAGAGTCAGTTTCTTTATCTGCAGCTATAAAATTTATTTTTGCATATAATCTTTTGGTTTTATTTCCTGTTGGTGCACGTCGACACACAGCTGCAAAATGCCCCCATCTGTTCCACAAGCAAAGCACATTTTATTGTGTACACAGACAGTCCTGCTTGTGGCTGTTTCTGCCACATTTACTACAGTTTACAGAGACAATCCCTTCTTTCTATCCTGATGGTTTCCTATTTTCATAAGCAGTTTGACATTGCATTGACTGAAGGCAGTCCATCTTGTTTTCAATGTGCTCGGTCTGTAAGCTCAGACACTCTCAATTGGCTCTTGCAATCTCTTGCAAATAACCAGTGGGAAGACATTTGTTCTCTCAATAACCTTCTTCTGAGGTAGCAGAGCGACATTTCTCATAACCTGATCTTAGAGATTATCCTCCCTCTGTTACAATCCCAAAATGCACAAGAATTTGCATAGATATTTTGGTCAGTCATAAAACTGTCAATGGTTTCTCGCCACTTATCTTGTAACAGCCCTGTCTAAACTGATATCTTTTCATATGGAATCTTCTCTTGGGCTCAAAGCACTTACTCAGTCCATGTCCTGTCATTGCTGTCCCCCCCCCCCCCCCACCCCCCCCCCCCCCCCCCCCAAGGGGGGGGGGGGGGGGGCGGGGGGGGGGGGGGGGCGGGGGTTCCATAACCTGAATCTTCCCTGTTTCTCCAGGTTATGAAGATGTCCCTGACTTCTGGCCCAGCTAGATGCAGCGCATGGCTCTCTCTGAGCAGTGCAGTCACTCCTGTTCCTGTAACATAGAACTGGAATCCCTTTTTTCTTCCACTTGTCCTAGCTGTGACAGACTAGTGTGGTCTCCAACACATCAACAGGTCCCATAGCTGGTAAATCCAGGAATCTCGCCATCCACGTTGCCATATTGGGGGTTTTTTTTTAAGAGTTTGACACAGACCAGACTTTAAGGCTGCTGCTTTAATTTCCCATGAAGCCCTGACACAGACTGATCTGAGCCCCTCCCTGCACTCAGCCAGATTTGTACAATATTGTAACATTTTGCAGCGAGCAATTTTAACACATTACTTTGCAGCACACTACACAAATGATGACTAATTATTATACTTTGAATGTCCTACTAAAAAGTGGATTATATTTTGAAGAAAATAAGCACAAGTGTTGGAGCAGTGTTTTGTACTTAACAGCACCTGATTTATTCTGAAATGTTATCAAAAAGGAGGAGGTGGGGACCCCCTAATGCCACCTTGCACCATAACCTGATAAGAAGCTAGGCGAAATGGTGTACTGTTAAAGCAAAAAACATTTTGTCAAAGGACCGAAACATCTTAAGAACGCTAAACATTTGGGGCAACATGTATGATCTAAGCACATAGAGGCCAGTTCTAAATAGCTTTAAAGCAGTGTAGAATGCGCCAGAATGTATGAACCTGTTTCTTCCGGCTGTCATCACATACAGCGCAGTCTAGTGGCCAATAACACGTAACCAAGTACTGGCTCAGGCAGACAACATTTAACTTGTCTGGCTGTTCAAATTGTTCTGCAACCTAGGTTGCCGTCACATCTTAGCTTCACATTTACAAAAGTGCCACATCGCACCGCATAATGGGCGGCATGTATGAAATTTACCGTTTAAATGGCAAATTTCATGCAAATAATATTAGTATGGAATGCGCCTGATTTATGAACCTGCTCTATAGTGGGCCATAAATCAGGTGCATTCTAGCGCTAGGACTACATTTCAGGCTCAGGTATACCAGGCACATTACAAAGTGCCGTTTGTGCTTTGTAATGCAGATGATAAAATGATTAAAAATGTAGCGAACGGGCTGAAAAGACGTTGGTTATCTGGCACAGCCCCGTTCATACATGCCGTCCAAAGTGCCTAATTTTGGAGTGTACCTGCTGATATATGAACAGGGTTGCAACAGTTTTTGAGCTGAAAGGAAACCAGAATACGGGTGCAGCCCCGTACATACATTTCGCCTTTGGTGTCTCCAGATCAAATCAACCTGCAAAATACAGACAATATGTGATATTGCACAATATTGCACAATTATTGCATAATTAACTAAAAAACCAAACCTCCACAAACAATGGCACAATTGTATGATTTCATGTTCCACTCCTCCATGGATTTTGTTTTTTGGTTCCCCTGTTACATAACATTGTACGATCAATAGCAAGAAAAAGTAAAAGTGGTTGGCACCAGAGTAGATAAAAACTGAGAGTTTTTTATTGAAAATTAAACCAAAAAACAGTGCGGCAACATATGATCAGAGGGGCAAAAACGCTGACATGTTTCGGGCGATACACTGTCCTTAGTCATAGACAGAGTTTTTGCCCTCCTGATCATATGCTGCCGCACTGTTTTTTGGCTTAATTTTGAATAAAAAACTCTCGGTTTTTATCTACTCTGGTGATGACCACTTTGACTTTTTCTTATTACATTTGAAATGCATCTTGGAGCGTTGGTCTGAGCACGGACGACTACTGAGGACTACGTATTTCAACGCTATATAGGTGAACTGGCTCTTTTGTTCTCTTGGTTTATGATCAATAGCACCATTATAAAGACATCTATTCAGATGAGTCCTATAAGACAAGACAAATAATGTTGTACTGTGTTAGCCATAGGAAGCAGTAGTGTAAGCCAAGCACCGAGGTAGGCTTTCCGAAATACAGCGAACTCACGGACAAAGAAAATGACTCCAACACCAGTTCAACAAAAGTATGGTTTACGGAACTTTTTAGAAAAGTATGGTGAACAAATCCCCCAAAACACTTGTGTACAAACTTGTGTCCGAGGCCTCTGTGCTGCACAGTGCACCGCTGGAGATTTATCCTCAGGATGCACGATAAGTTTACAAAGACAGGAGCAATCGTGTGTGGTGCCGTGCGAATGCGAGCTCGCAGTGCAGCACAGCAGCTTACAACTTAACCAGCTCTACCCGCTATTCCCAGATATATACATCTAATACACATTCTCTCACAGGCGAACCGGTCGCATCAATAGCAGTGTCTATAGCAAGCCCTGTCAAATGTCCCGAATCAGAGGCTGTCCGACTCACCCGGGTAAACACTTTATGGTCTTAAAGCAAACCTGCCCTAACTAGACTAACTACAGGCCTGCAAACAGTCCTAAGTTCGTTGGCCTGCATGCATTTTTTGACCCGGGTGTACCTTGGGTTTGCAGACAGTCACTGGCACAGAGTTGCTGATCGCCCTGCTGATGGAATCGATCAACCCAAATGGTGGATGCCGCGTTCTCTGCTCCTGCAGGAAGCCATTCGTCATGGGGCATTCCTCGCCAACAGCATCAATCTAGACAGCAGACTCCACTCTCTCTCTCTCTCTCCTCTCTCTCAGCCTCACATTTCAGGAAACTATCAGAATGAGGAAATCTGAATCGATCCTCGCCTAGCGTCTGTCCTCTCCTGATCTTTGTGTCTTTTCCTGCTTCTGCTCAAAATGGCTGCTGCCAAGTGACAGTTATCACAAGTCTCTAATTTTCATACACCAAAAACTGGAAACAATGGCATCTTGTGGCCAAAAAGCAGAATGCAACAGAATACGTTACAGTTATAAGTCACACATATGATTTTACTGAGTAAACACAATGTGGCTGTTCCACTATCCCACAGTAGAACAGGGAAGGAATCAGGCTATACCTTGTAAAGACTAACAGAGTATATTTGATGTTAATGTGAGCTGGTAAACTTGTCCCACTGTCTTTTTTTACTGGAAGCTGTCATCTGATGTATGATTGATGATTCTGGTCTGTTACATTGCATTCTGCTGTTCTCAAGTTTTGACACAAGTTAAAGAGTTACATGCCCCTGTGATATATTAAAGAGTCAAATGTTTACTTAAATTATGGTAATTAAGGCAATCATGCAGCAATTACAGGGTTAACACACTCTACAGCCAGTTCTGGAAAAATCTTTACTACTGTACAATCATAGAAGCTGACAGGGGAAGGGCTGTAACTATAGTTACAGAGTCAGTAAAAAGAAAAAAAGCCATTCTGTACTGGCTTTGTCTGTTGTCTGTGAGAAAGTGAGTCAGAGTGTCCAAGAGAGAAGATCAATAACGCTGCAAGAGCAACACCGACCGTTACTCTCTTCTCAGTATGCTTTCCTGTCTAATCAGAGTACAACAGCTGTGGTGTGTACACTGGACTGAAACCTGTGGAAATCAGAATGGAGTTATCTGCTGTCTCAATCGGTTAGAGGAGAAGTATTAAAGCGCAGTGAACGTCATCTACGACATCGGATGTTGACAGAAGGAAATCCTGTCCGAAACCTATGATCGGAAATTGGCCATGAAAAAAATCTGGGCCTCATGAGCGTGCACACCAGCCAGATAGAGACATTGGTTAAGCCTGTAGACAGATTAGTTACAGTCTTATCTAGAGTCAGGCCTTACACAAACCATTTCCGAAAATAACGTTCGCATGTGCGCATGTACATGTTCTTGAGGTTCCCAGATAATACCCCATTTTATTCAGACTCCAGTAAAAAATAATCAATTCTCTGAAAGCATGACGACTCTCCCAAGTCATGACTCCCGTTCACACGCATAACAAACATCTTATACTCCTCAGCGTAGATAGGTAGAGCCCATATACATATATATATACACACATATATATACCCCCTTTAAATATATTTGTATACCCCAATCAGACAGGTAGTTATATAGGTCCCCATTAAGGAGGTATGTATATAGTAGGTATGTATAGATCAAAACCAAAACAACTACAGGTATAACACCTAGAAAAAAGATACATAAAACATAACTTTTAATCAGAATGAATAAAAATGGGAAGAAAACGAAAAAACACCCTCAAAATATACCCTATCTAAGGACCTGTCTACCTCAAAAATGGGGAAATCCGCCCCAATAAGGCGCCCCCCACCACTGGAACCTAAACTAACCCTGTCCCTAGCTACAATTCTATCTAAATGAAAAAAAGAACGAAAAAAAAACAACATATACTACAAATGGAGTGCACAAACAAAAAAAAGTGCTGTGATACATAACAATACAACAGAACAATATACGTTTGATGTTCAAAAATAACTAATGAATTGATGATGCGTCATAGAAGATAATCAAAATAACGCATAAATATTGCCGAATTTCCCAACTGCGTTTCCCCCCTAGATACTGGGTTCATCAAGGAAAAATTGCAGTTGATAACAACAATACGGAACATCTAAGAAAAGAATCAACAAATGTATCAATAAATAAACTCACGTCCCTTAATGATGGAAAACAGGGCTGGTAAGAGAGAGGACGGGGTCCAGGATAATCCATGTACGATCCCCGCTATCTGATTACTAGGATACAGGTTCAAGCAGCTAACAACTTCTGTGAATCAATTAGTATTCATCACAGGGCTACTGTGGTAGTCAAGGGTGCTAACGGCTGATACTAATTGGGTCTAATTTGCCTGGCTATATATGTGGCCCTTGTGATTCACTGAATTGTTTACTGCTTGGACCTGTCTCAGTAATCAGATAGCGGGGATCAGTACATGACTTATCCTGGACCCGTCCTCTACTTACCAGCCCTGTTTTCCGCATCTTTAAGGGACGTGAGTTATATTTATTCATAACACTTGTTGATTTTTTCTTAGATGTTCCGTAGTGTTGTGATCAACTGCAAGTTTTCCCTGAGGACCCCCAGGATCTAGGGGGGCAACGCGTTGGAATAGTGGAATATTTAAGCGTTATTGATTATATTCCTATCGACGCATCAACTATCATAGTATTTTGAACATCAAACGTTTATTGGTCTGTTGTATTGTTATTTATTCACAGCACTTTTTGTTTGTCACTCCATTTTGTAGTATATGTGTTTTATTTTCTTTCTTTTTTTCATTTAGAAGTACTAGGGACAGGGTTAGTTTTAGTCCAGTGTGGGGGCGCCCTTATTGGGGCGATTTTCCCATTTTTGAGGTGACTGGTCCTGATAGGGTAGATTTGAGGTGTTTTTTCGTTTTCTTTCCCAACCTTTTATTCATTCTGATTAAAAGTTATGTTTATGTATCTTTTTTCCTAGGTGTTTACTGTAGTTTGTTTTTTGGTTAAATTGTATTGTAACCAAACTTCATTTCATTATATCAAGGGTTCTCTACACCTATACATCGTGCTTAAGTAGAGTACATGGTAGTGTTTAGGTATGTATAGATCCCCAGTGGGCAGGTATATAGGTCCACTTTAGGTAAGTATAGAGGCCCCCTGTATGTAATTAGGTATGTGTCCCCTAAAGGTAAATAAGTATATGTCCTCTGTATGTAGATAGGTATATAGGTCCCCTGTATGTGGGTTTATACCCCCTCTAGGTACATAGGAAAATAGGTATATATGCCCCCTTTAGCTAAATAGGTAAGTATATGCCCCCTGTATGTAGATAGGGAGGTATATATGTCCCCTATGAGTAGATAGGTAGATATACACCTCAGTTGGTGAATCGGTAGGTATATATTTCACCTGTAGGTAGATAGGTAGGTACATATGCCCCCTGTAAGAAGGTAGGTAAATATGTCCCCTGTAGGTAGGTATACATCCCTCTGTAGTTAGACAGGTAGGTATAGGGGCCCTTGTAGGTAGATATATATGCCTCCTGTAAGTAGACAGGTAAGCATATAGGACCCTCTGACTGAAATGTAAAAAAAAAACGATATCTCTCCCCATTCCCACGGTGATCGGCTAACTGCGGTAGCTTGTGTCCTGCATGAGTGGTGTGATGGCATCATGCTGCCTATTCCAGGACTCTGCTAGGGCTAGGGCCTAAGCCTTAGGCTATGTCTCCCCTGCACAGAATTACGATCGTTCCTGCAGCCCGATAAGTGGCAATAGAAAAGAAAAGCTATAGTCTCCACAGCTCGCCTTTTCTCTGCTCGTCTTCTGGCGCTAGTGTATTATACAACATGTTGTATAATATGACGTTGATTTTAGTTTTCTTGCAGTCTTCCGATCCGATACAATTGTATGGATGATGGCAAAAAAATGAGAAGCGACTGCAGTTTTTGTAAAATGCGTGACAAAAACCGCGGTTCTACATTGGAAAAAAATGGCCACTTTCGGGCTGTTTTCTGTCTGATGCAGTATAGACATAGCCTTACACTTTTGGTATAGGAGACACTGTGTCTCAGGAAGCATGATAACATTGCTGTATCATGGCCCCCGTGGTGTTCACTCCTGTAAGCCGTCGGCTTTGTCTCACAGAAGTAGTCAGTTAGCAGAGAGCCACTGACTCCCTTTTCAGCTTTGGTTTTGACTGTATGTACTGAGGATGCGCATACAGATGAAAAGAAGTTTTCAAGTCTGTGCACATCCTCAGGACACTCATACAATTGAAAAGAAGCGACGGATCCAAGCCTGCACACAGACATGCTGCCCAGACCTGCCACAGAAGACGTGTTCTGTCCAGGGCAAACCACCTCCCCATTACAACTCCTTCCTATCCCAAGGTCAATTTTTATGACTGCACAATAAGAAAAAGGGAAAAGATGGGTTTCATGGGAGAAAAGCAACATAAAAAACAAAAAATACCAATGGTGAACCATGGTCAATTCAAAGTTTTGTGCAATTGCAACTAATGTGTCCAAATTAAGTGAATGCTATATAAAGTTAAGATAAGCAGAGTAATTACCTAGTATTCATCGTCCAATGGGCTGTGCAAACCTGCCCTGGCCACTAAATCTCCAAAATGAATGGGTCTTTTCTACATTGGTGCTGACTTTAGGCAGAGGAAAGTAGGTGGAGATGCCATCTATAAGGGGCACAAGATCCATATTCTCATGATCAAAAGAGGTTGTTTTTATTAACTCTACTACAGCTTTGTCATAAAACCTTATTTAAAGTGTATCTATGCAAAATGATAATATGCGAATTTATTCCACTTATGCAGATTTCACTCATTAGAACATCAGTTTGTACTTCAGAGCTGCTTTTTTTACAATAACTCAACAGTGAGTTGCAATCACAGATGTTGATTTAAGGAGGGTTTTTTTATCATGTAGTTTCACAGAAACTTCACAGCCAGCTTCAGGCTCACTCTCCCTGTTCTGGCTTTCAGTGGTTCACAGCCATGACTGGCATATCAGCTATGCTATTCCCAAGTCTGTTAGAGGGATATAAGGAAGTGACATCACCATCACAGCCAGGGCTGCTAAGGCAAATAGAGGTGATCAGTAATGTATAAAAGCTTGTGTACACAAGCAGGAAATAAGAACTGTAATGCAATTTATTTACCTTTGCCTACATGTTTAAAGCTTTTCAATGTGTTGAGAATATCTCTTAAAGGGCGTTGTCTCACTCACTCACTATTCCGAGGATATGCCATCAATGTCTACAAGTTCCGGATCCGACCTGTGAAGGGTCCTGACCACCTCTCCATTCACAACAGAGAAATTTCAGGGCTCATTTAGGAGATAGGTGCGGGTCTCAGAGGTGGGACCCAGACACTTCAGCCACTGATGACATATCCTACTGATATGCCATCAATGTCTGTAGGAAGACAACCCCTTTAAGAACTCTCTATAGCTAAAAGTTACCCACTTCTGCACAAGTATTCATGACTGCTCCTGCTTGGTCCTTAGTCCTCTTAATTCTTGTGCATGTTATTCACATAGCACACTGGAAAATGTGACGGATATTTATTATCCTAAAGCGTACGGCCATTGTGCATTGTGAAATGTCATGTGAATGAGATAACTGTATCACATAAAGACTTTATTACATAAAGACTTTACTGAGAGATGAGCAAGTCAGTGACATCCACCTCAGTCCCCTTAACATAAATGAAGTCTTTATGTGAAGTCAAGCAGCTTTTGGCAGACAGATGTTATTATCACTGGTGCGGTACTGGCCTGCAGCATGCTGAGAAGGCAAGGTTTAAATTAATGTGTCCTAGTATGGAGGATTTCCTCACTGCTTTATCTTCAGCTAGGCTCTGCAGTTAAGGCTTTGGAATGTTTCCAGCTCACTCTAAAATGGCCAAAAGCAAACTGCTTGTCCTGGCTAGCAGAATCAGAATATCTTTCTTATGACAAGCTGAGAAGAAGCTAGAGGCCAAGGAATTTGGTATGGTTGTTTTATACCAATATTTTAATTTTCAGTCTCCAGAAGAGAAAAGCTATACTAAATTTAAATAATTGTGCATTTATATACTCACAAAAGTGAGTAAACACCTCACATTTTTGTAAATATTGTATTATATTTTTTCATGGGAAAACACTGAAGATATAACATTTGATACAATGTAAAGTAGTCAGTGGATGGCTTCTATAACAGTGTAAATTTAATGTCCCATAAAAATAACTCAACTCACAGCCATCAATATCTAACCCAGTGAGTACAACATTAAGTGAAATTGGACTAATTGTGTCCAAAGTGTCAATATTTTGTGTGGCCACCATTATTTTCTAGCACAGCCTTAACTCTCTTGGGCATGGAGTTCACTAGAGCTTCACAGGTTGCAGCCACTTGAATCCTCTTCCACTCCACCATGATGACATCAACTGGTGGATGTTACAGACCTTGCACTCCTCTACCTTCCATTTGAGGATGTCCCAAAGATGCTCAATAGAATTTAGGTCTGGATACATGCTTGGCCAGTCCAGCACCTTTACCCTTATTTCATTTAGCAAGGCAGTGGTAGTCTGGGAATAGAGATAGGCGAATTTCTCAAAAATTCGATTCGGTCACTTCGCCAATTTCCCGACAAAATTAAATTCGGTCCGAATTACTTTGGGACAAATCACGTTAAAAAGCAGCTATTTCCAGGCTGCACAGAGCCTGCAGGGTGCTGTAGAACGTTGTGCCATGCTTAAATATGCAGAGGGAGCTTGGTTTGGTCTTCATACAATGTTGTGTTTTAGTATGACACGCACATGACTGCCGCCGCTCTTAGAATCGATTCACTATAAAATTCCCTGGGCACTTAAGAGGGCAAAACTGACCAAAAAACTGAAGGGGGAATGTAGCCTGATAAAGTCATGGCAGCGCCAGCTGGAAAAAAACAAGCTGAGAGCTCAGGTGGCAACATCAGTGACAGAGTGTGGAGGTGACGGCGGCAGCCAATGCAGCATGAGGTCAGAGAGGCACAATGACATTCTGGAGGTGGTAAAAACAAGAGTAGGCCACAGAGTGGCATAATGACACAGTGTGTAGGTCACGGCAGCAGCCACAGCAGCAGCATGAGGTCAGACAGTGGCACAATGACATTCTGGAGGTGGCAAAACAGTAGTAGGCCACAGAGAGGCACAATGACAGAGAGTGGAGGTGACGGCGGCAGCAGCATGAGGTCAGACAGTGGCACAATGACATTCTGGAGGTGGCAAAAACTGGAGTAGGCCACAGAGTGGCACAATGACACAGTGTGGAGGTCACTGCAGCAGCAGCATGAGGTCAGACAGTGGCACAATGACATTCTGGAGGTGGCAAAAACAGGAGTAGGCCACAGAGTGGCACAATGACAGAGAGTGGAGGTGACGGCGGCAGGAGCAACAGCATGAGGTCAGAGAGTGGCACAATGACACAGTGTGGAGGTTACGGCAGCAGCCACAGCAGCAGCATGAGGTCAGACAGTGGCACAATGACATTATGGAGGTGGAAAAAACAGGGGTAAGCCACAGAGTGGCACAATGACAGAGTGAAGATGTTACGGCAGCAGCCACAGCAGCAGCATGAGGTCAGACAGTGGCACAATGACATTCTGGAGGTGGCAAAACATTAGTAGGCCACAGAGAGGCACAATGACAGAGAGTGGAGGTGACGGTGGCAGCAGCTTGAGGTCAGAGAGTGGCACAATGACATTCTGGAGGTGGCAAAAACTGGAGTAGGCCACAGAGTGGCACAATGACACAGTGTGGAGGTCACTGCAGCAGCAGCATGAGGTCAGGCAGTAGCACAATGACATTCTGGAGTTGGCAAAAACAGAAGTAGGCCACAGAGTGGCACAATGACAGAGAGTGGAGGTGACGGCGGCGGGGGCAACAGCATGGGGTCAGAGAGGGGCACAATGACACAGTTTTTTGGAGGTTAGGGCAGCAGCCACAGCACAGCATGAGGTCAGACAGTGGCACAATGAAATTTGGGGGGGGAAAAAACAGGAGTAACCCCACAGAGGGGCCCCAATGACGAGTGGGGAGGTTACGGCAGCGGGCCACAGAGCAGCATGGGGTCAGACAGGGGCAAAATTAAATTTCTGGAGGTGGAAAAAAACATGAGTGGGCCCCCAAAAGAAGGGGGCAAAATTTGACACAGTGTGGAGGTCACGGCACCAGCAACAGCGCAGCAGCATATTCAGAGAAGGGCGAAAATAAACAGAGCGTGGGGGTGACGGCGCAGAAGCATGAGGCCCAAGAGAGTGGGCAAAATGACGGAGTGGGGGGAGGGGGGTTTGGCAAAAACCAGTCCCTGGTAAAGATGGTAAAATAGGTGATGGAAGAAACTGGCAGCAGATTGTGGTATCAAGGGGTGGCCGGCATAGTATAGTGGCTGGGCAGGTAGTTTAAACCCCAGACTCATTTTTCACAGTTTGGGTGAGGGGTAAATGGTGATGTAGTCAAAAAGCCTAAGGGCATTGGTGTGGGAAAATTTCCTGTTCGTTTCCAACCCTGTTTCCCCCTTGACGGGGTCAGTCCATTCCAAAATTTCCCCGTGGAAAGCGGGTTCCCCTTTTGGGGGTTTAACGATGGCCCTCGCGCACTGAAAAACCGCTCTGATGCCACACTATGGCCGGGCAGGGACAAGCTTTTTCCACTGAAAACCCGGGGCAAGTTGGGGCCACCATCCAGTTTGGCTGCCCAGTATTCCGGGGAAACTTCTAACTGGGGTGGCGAGTGCTGCCAAGTGGGCCCCCAACCTTTTGGGTTTTCCGGGTTTCGCTCCGGGGCCCTGCTTTTTTTCTGTGCTGGCAACTGCCCTCCCACTAGGCGGGTAAAGGGAAAGCTGCTCATCATGACCCCAAAATTAGGTTCCCTTGCTGATGGAGCTGGTACTGGCCCTACCCCCCATTCCCCCACACCCGTGGCAGAAAGAAACATGAGCGCTGGGGAAACCCCCGGTCAGATCTTTCAGGGAGGGAGTTTCCCCCACAAGCAGCGGCCAACTGACTACAGAGGTTTTTCCCTATAGTTTTTAAATTTGCCCTCCCTTCAGCACCCTGGGAAAAAGGCTCCCTTTTTGGGACGGGTACGAGGGTCCAATGGGGTGGAGACCCAAAAAGTCATCCCTTTTCCCGGATTTTGAGAAACCAATAATTCCCAAAGCTTGTAGCGTGTTAAAAGGGCTTGAAATTTTACGCTACCAGCAAAGAGAAAAAATTTGAAATTTAACCTTGGGTTTATAAAATTATCTACAGGCAAAAGGTTTTTTTTGGCGATGAAAAAGACAGTTTTTTAGCCCACCAAACACAGAACAACGCTTTTTTAAATCCCTGGTGAAAATTTGGGCGCAAAAAAATTTGACCCAACCAAAAACTCCCAGTTTGTAGCGTTTTAAACAAGGGGCGTTTTTTTTTAAGGGTTTACACAGAAATTTAAACCCTTTCGGTTATGAATTTAGCTACAGGAAAAATGAAATTTTTGGCGGCAAAAAGAGGGTTTTTTCTTTTAGTAAACCCACAACAGAAAGAAAAACGCTTTTTTAAACCCCGGGTTTTTTAAAATTGCCAAAAGAATTGGGGCAACCAAAAATAAAGGGGTATTTGTTTTGTAAAAACCTTTTTCCCTTTAAATGAATAAAAACGGGGAACGGGTTTAAATTTAACCCGGGAAATATTCAATGGGGCCGTGAGCAGATAGAAATTAAAAATTTTAAAATGCAGCTGCTTTTGGACCCACACTGGACTTAAAGTTCCAATCCCCCAAAAAATCAAAAATTTAAAACGAAAGGAACTTCCTTCTGAAAACAAGCTGTAAACCCCCCCCAAAAAAATCCCCTGTTTAAAAATGAGTTTTTAAAGAGATATCTTTTAGAAACCCGTGGCCCCCTTCCCTAATCATTTAACAGTGAAAGCAGTTTGAGTTCCCAGCGCGCCCCGGGACATATAGGCGGTAAACGTCACAGAATCCCGCCGCCCTCTGATTGGGCTTATCTCTGCACATGTCTTTGGGGCTTTTCCCCTTTTTTCCTCCAGAGTTTTTTTGCCCCTGAAAACCCCATGGGGTTTCGCAGCCTTTTTAAATTTTTTCAAAAGCACACTTCTTTCACGTGAAGTACCCCAAATTCGACTTCGTTCAGAACCGAATTTTTCCTAAAAACTCAAAAACAAATTTCCCCACTTCGTTGGAATAAAATTCCCCCATCTCTATCTGGGAAATGTTTTTGGGAAAATTACCCTTTTTTGGAATGTGAACTTTTGCCCATTTCGGGGGGGGACAGGTTTCCCTCTGCTTCTTTTAAAACAGTATAGTTGGTTTTCAGGGTTTCCCCTTTAAGGGAACTGTGGGCTCCCCACAGCTCCCCAGAAACCCTGCACCCCCAAAAACCATGACACCCCCACCCCCAGGGTTGGGTCTTTTTTATTTCTAACCTATTTTGCTCCCACAAACACTTGACCCCCTCTGAATGAATAATTTTAAATCTTGGTTCTTCAAAACCAAGGACATGATCCAGAAAATCCATGCCCTTATCTGCTTGTTTTTCAGCAAATTTTTGTGGGTTTTCTTGTGCATCACTTGGGAAAGAGACTTCCTTCTGGGATGACAGTCTTGCAGACCAATTTGATGGTGTGTGGTGTATGGTCTGACCCCTCACCCTTTTAACCTCTGCACAAATGCAGGCAGCACTCATTCATCTATTTTGAAAAGACAATCTCTGTATATGACCCAACCCTTTGCATTTCACATTTTTGGGTCGACCATTTGAGGTCTTTTTCTGAATGGAATCGCTCTAGGGGCTTGGACACTGTGCTGCAGCCGTTTTTTGGATGTTGGCAAATCTTTTTAAATATTTCAAAGAAACCTTTATGTGGGAGCAACAATTCTTTTTTTAAAGGACCCTTTAAGACAGTTCTTTGCCTTGAGGTGTCATATTGCAGTTCCAGTAACCAGTATGAGAGGGTGTGAGACTGATAACACCAAATTTACCACACCTGCTCCCCATTCACACCTAAGACTTTATAAAACTAATGGGTAACATGACATTGTGAAGGAAAAATTGAAAATTGGGGACAATTTGTCCATTTTCACTTAGGGGTGTAATAACTTTTGTTGCCAGGGTTTTTAAAGGACTTTTGGATAGCTGTGTGTTAAATTTTTTTTGGGGCACCCCAAAAATTACACTGCTTTTGATGCTATGCACTGACTATTTTTACAAAAAGTGTATATCTTCGTGTTGTTTTTTTAAAAATAATGTAAAATTAATAATATAACAATGATGATGATAAAAATAATAAAAAATTAATTTTATAATATTTAAAAAAAATGTGGGGGGGTTGTACCCTTTTGTAAAATACGGGAAATATTTTAAAATTTAAAAAGGGGGAACCCAAACGAATGTTTTTTTTACCTTTTTCCTTTTGGGTGGGGTTTTTTTGGTGACACCGTTTTCTTTTCCTCCAGAGCCATAACTTTTGTATTTTTGGCCCAACAAAAAGTTAATGGGGGGTTTGTTGTTTTTTTAAAAGGGGAAACATTTAATGTCCCCTTTATAATTTTTTTGGGAAACCTAAAAAAATTCTTTGTGGCAAGGAATGGAAAGATTTTATTTTTCATGTTTACAAATTTCAATGCGCATTATATAAATTACATGTTAACTTTATTCCAGGGATTACACCCCCTTTTGCGCACTAAAATGAAAAGGGGAACCCGCAGTGCACGAAGCCAGAAAGCCCCCTTTTCCCCGGGCTGGTCCCAATCCACATCACACTGTATATGCCTATACAATACTCTGAATGCAGACAGAGTGGACAGCCACTGTTTGGTGAAGCAGGAGAAGTTGAGCCAAATGCTCAGGTTAGTGTAGTAGGATCCACTCTCCACTACAAAGGTGAATACAGAGCACAACATTGTTCTCCCTGAACCCCCAGACACCTGGCTGCAGGGGTAAAACCGGGGGGCCCGAATGTCAGTTTTGGGCTTCGCTATTTTGTTACCCCTTTTCCCTATATATTTTAGGAACATCGTACACCAAAACAAAGGCCCAAGATTGCACCAGGCACAAACTTTAATGCGCCTAGGTTATGCCCCTTTAAAATTTTCTAGAAATTGTCCCAAAAATATGCATGTGTTAAGATAAGTTATGCAATTAAGTTATGCGCCTAAAATTTGCAAATGTACGCAAGATACCACCCCCGTTTTAATGAAAATTTTTTAATACTTTGGGGTTGCATTTTTGGGAAAAACCCACTTTGGGGGCAATTTATCAAAAGTGTCTTACTTTTAGACAGTGTAAAGTTAACAAACCAGTCTTAAAATGCCCCTTTTTTTTTAATCTTTAGTGTTGAAAAAACGGTGCGGGTTAAAAACTGTCTAGTCTCATTTTGCAACCATTTTTTAATTGGCTTACTTTTAGGGCCAAAATTTTAGCCCGCCTTTTTCCGGGCGCTTTTTTTGTCGAAATTTAAGCCACCCCCCCTTTTCCCCGCAAAACTGTCCCCCCTTTTATGAACCCACCCCCCGTGTCGGAGCGGCGCAAAAAAGTGCCCGAAATGCCCTGAAACTCTTAGTAAATGGGGCCCCAAAATTCCCTGGGCAAGTGCCTTATAAATCTGCCCCATTATTTTATTGTTTTCCCCCCGGGTACCTGATTTTTTAAACCCCAAAGTTAAAAGGGAAAAATAAAACCCACCAGCACTGCTGCAGACTACCTTGTTTAAAACAGCTGGGCTCTTCACTCCTGCAGCTCCAGAATATACAGTTGAAACCAGAAGTTTACATACATACTTAAAAAAACCATATCCAAAGTTTTTTTCACTTTCCCTGTTTTTCCAAATTTACTCGTTTTTTTGGTCAATTAGGATTTTCCCAAAAATTTTTTTTTATTTGCCCAAAAGCCAGAAAAAATTTAAAAGGGTCATTTTTTCAGGCATTTTTATTTTTTTTCTGGGAAAATCAAAAGTTTTCATACCTAAAGGGTTACTATGCCTTTAAACAATTTGGGAGAGGGCCCCTATAAAAGATGTCATGTCTTTGGAGGCTTTTGATTTTTATTAGGTTTTTGGAAAAATCCCGATTTCATAAGACCCCATCTGTGGGTGTATTTTTTTTTTTACACCCCGGGAAAAACACTGTTCTGTGTTTAATATCCCAAGGGGAAATTTTAAAAAAACAGCCCCAAAAAATTTAGGTGAGAATTGTGAACCCTTTTAAAAGGTCTGGGTTTTCCCCCGGGGGGCAATTTTCTAGTACCTTAAGGTGCCTCGTTTAGCTGTACAAACAATTTATGCAAATACAAACAAGTGGGAATGGGCCAGGGTTTAAAATCATCAGAAAGGAAACTGGTTTTTGTTTCTCGGAGGTTAAAGTGTTTTTTTCCGACATGTGGATATAACCCAAAAACCCAAAAACAAAAAGACCTTGTGAAAATGCGGTGTAAGTGGTAAGATTTTGTTTATTTTCCCGATGAAACGAGTTTTAAAAAATAAAATCAAAATGGGGTGAAAAGGCCCCCTGTGCCAGGAAGAAATCTTTTCTCCAATAGAAACCCTTAAAAAGCCAGCTAATGTTTGCAAATGAACACAGGGGAAAAAAACCTACATTTTTAGAGACATTTCCCGTGGTTGAAAACTAAAAATTTAACTGTTTGGGCCCTAATGAAACCCTCGTTTCGTTTTGGAGGAAAAAAGGGGGAAAATTGGAAACCTTAGAGCACCATCCCAACTGTTTAAACAAAGGGGAAACAACATTTATGTTGTGGGTTGTTTTTTTGCTGCAGGAAGGGGGGAAAAGGGGTAACTTCACAAAATTTTTTGGCATCATTAGGAAAAAAAATTATTTGGGGAATAAATGAAGCAACATCTCAAGACATCAGCTAGGAAGTTTAAAACTTGGGGAGGGAAAGGGGGCTTCCAAATGGACCCAAAGACCCCCAAAAACCCCAAAATGCCAAAATGGTTTCAAAGTGCTTAAGGGTAAGGTGGGCCAGGGATCGGGGCGGGGGTTTTGGGGCCCCCAGGGGGGGTTTAAGGCATTTTTGAGTACAAAAAAACAAGTTAGTCACAATTTGTCAAATTTTAAAATATCACCCAGCCCATATAACCTAAACAAACCCTATAGAGACCCCGTAAGGTCAGGGCACCAGCTTTAGGTATAAACCCACAACACCCCCATATAGGGACTACATAAGGTCAGACACCCGCCCCAGGTAAAAAACTACACACCGCCCTATAGGGGGACTACAAAGTCAGAACCAGCTCCCGGGGCCCCATACGTTTACAGTGATTTCAGCAGTGATCCAAAATAGGGAAATAAAGTAACCCTGACATCAGGGACTCCCGGAGACGTTGATTTATCGTTTCTTCCTCATGAGTGTTCTTATTCCTTTTTTTTCTGCAAACCGTTCCACACCGCCATGATGAACTTGTCCCGGCCAAAAAAATCATCCCTGCAGAAATTACACACAAATTTTCTTTGGGGAAACCCAAATTTTTCCCGCACCTCTTTTTCCCAAATTTCCCCCCTCTGTACAAAAATTTCCCCAAAGGGGGGGGGGTGGGGAGAGGACAAAAACCCCCCTTGGGGATAATGCTACAACTTTTGGGGTGTTTCCCCCTTTAAATTTTATTAAACCCGGTAGGTAGGCAAGACCCTTGGTAAGGGGGCAAAAAGGGGGAAAGGGCCAAAGGGAATTTATTAAAGGCCCTATTTAAAGGGAGGAAACCCCCACTGGGTTAAATTTTAGGCCAACCCCGGCAGGCTGGTGGGTTTCCTAGCCATGGGGGGGTAGGTTAAAAACCCCCCAGGTAGTTTTGCAGGGGCCCCAGTTTTGGAAAAAATTTTTTCGTCTACAGTTAAGGGGGGTTTTACCCCATTTTGGGGATGAAAGGGATTTTTGGGGCCCCCCTTTTTATAGGGGTGCAAAACATTAGGGGCCCCCTTTATGTTTTTACAGGCCCGTTAGGGCTTCCCTTGAAAGGGGTATAAAGGGAGGTTTGGGCCCCTTTAGGGGGCTTTTTACACGGTGGGGGTTTTGGTTTTCTTTTTGGAACCCTGTGAAAGCACCCCTTTGGAATTTTAAAAACGTTAGGGGTCTCCCTTTTAAAGGGAGTATACGGTAGTTAGGGGTCTCCTTTAGGTAGTATACAGGAGGGTTTGGGCCTCCTTTTGGTTTTTTATAAGGAATTAGGGCCTCCTTTAGCTAGAGTGCCCGTTGTCCGCCTCCCCCCCCTTTAGCAGTTGCGGAAGTCCCGGGCCCCCCTTTAGCTTGTGTGTAGGTAGTCCTGGGACCCCCCCCCCCTTTTTAAAATTTAAAAATAAACCCCAAGGGGCCCCCCCCCCCCCCCCCCTTTTTTGGTAGCGGGCCCCCCTTTAAAGGGAGTACCCAGGGGCCCCCTTTAGTATCGGGCCCCCTTAGTTAGTCAGGACCCCTTTTATGAAGTCAGGGGGGCCCCCCTTTGGTTGCCCGGGCCCCCTTATTAGTTTAGGGGCCCCCCTTTGTTTTGTCGGGGCCCCCCTTTGGCAGGGCCCCTTTTGTTAGCCAGGGCCCCCCTTAGTTTTCCAAAGGGCCCCCTTAGGTAGCCAGGGCCCCCCTTTAGTAGTCAAGGCCCCCCCCTTTGGTTTGTCAGGGGCCCCCTTTTGATTTCGGGGGCCCCCCTTTTTTGGGGCCCGTGGCCCCCCCCCCCCCTTTTAAAATAGCCCGGGCCCCCCCTTTAGGACCCGGGCCCCCTTGAGGGAGTAGGGGCCCCCCCTTTTTTAAAAGCCAGGGCCCCCCCTTTAATACCGGGGCCCCCTTGGTAAACTAGGGCCCCCTTTAGTAGCCCAAGGGGCCCCCTTTAATTGCCGGGCCCCCTTTAATAAACCCGGGGCCCCTTTTAGTTTGCCAGGGCCCCCCTTTTGGGTTGGCCCGGGCCCCTTTTGTATCAGGGCCCCCTTTTTGGGTACCAAAGGGGCCCCTTTTTTTAGTCAGGGCCCCCTTTTGTTTTTTAGATAGTTTAGGGGCCCCCTTTTTTAGTCAGGGGCCCCTTTGTTAGCCCCGGGCCCCCTTTAGTATCAGGGCCCCCCCTTTGTTAATCAGGACCCCCTTTAAAATTCAGGGGGGCCCCCCTTTTGGGAGTCCCCCCCCGGGCCCCTTAGGTAGCCAGGGGGCCCCCCTTTTGGTAGCCAGGGCCCCCCTTTAGGTAGTCAGGGCCCCCCTTTAGTAGTTCCCGGGCCCCCCCTTTTGGGAGGGCAGGGCCCCCCCCTTTAATAGTCAGGGGGCCCCCTTAAATAGCAGGGCCCCCCCTTAGAAAACAGGGCCCCCCATTTAGTAGTTTAGGGCCCCCCCCTTTTGTAGGGCTGGCCCCCCTTTGTAGCCCGGGCCCCCCTTTTAAAAGGGAAAGGGCCCCCCCTTTAAAAGCCCCGGGGCCCCCCTTTTGTAGCCGGGGCCCCCCTTTAAATTTGGCCCGGGCCCCCCCTTTGTAAACCAGGGGGGGGGCCTTTTTAAAAGCTAGGGCCCCTCTTTAGTAGCCCGGGCCCCCTTGTGGGTAAGTCCCGGGCCCCCCTTTTGGGCCAGGGGCCGCCTTTTTAAAAGCCGGGGGCCCCCCTTTAGTAGCCAGGGGCCCCCTTTTTTGGGTTTGCCAGGCCCTCCTTTTAGTAGGGCCCGGGCCCCCCTTTAGTAGCCCGGGGCCCCCTTTTTGTAGCCAAAGGGCCCCCCTTTTGTAAACCAGGGCCCCCCTTTAATAGGGCCCGTGACCCCCTTGAGTAGGGCAGGTCCCTCCTTTAATAGCCCGGGCCCCCTTTTAAAAGCCAGGGCCCCCCCTTTTGTAAACCAGGGGCCCCCTTTAATAGCCAGGGCCCCCTTTAATAGCCAGGGACCCCCTTTTAAAAGCCAGGGGGCCCCCTTTTAAAAGAAGGGGCCACCCTTTTAAAAGCCAAAGGGGCCCCCCTTTATTTGCCGGGCCCCCTTGGGGTTTTCCAAAGGGGCCCCCTTTTTTAGCCAGGGGGCCCCCCCCCTTTTAAAAGCCAGGGCCCCCCTTGAATAATCCCAAAGGGCCCCCCTTTAGTAGCCAGGCCCCCCTTTTGTAGTCAGGGCCCCCCTTTAATAGCCAGGGCCCCCTTTTTTAGCCAAGGGGGCCCCCCCTTTAAATAGGGCGGGCCCCCCTTTAATAGCCCTTTGGGCCCCCCTTTAAAAAGCCCGGGCCCCCTTTTTTTAGCCAGGGGCCCCCTTTTGAACCGGGCCCCTTTTTGGGTACCAGGGCCCCTTAGTAGCCCGGGCCCCCTTTTAGGTAGTCGGGCCCCCTTATTTAAAAAAAAAAAACAGCCCCTCAACCCGAAACCCCCTCCTGCCGCCCGAGTGCCGCCGCCGCCGGCTTTCCTTTCCGCCCCTTGGGGCCTAGGACGGGCGCCGGGGAAAAGGGGGAAACCCCCCCCCCTAAAAAACCCCCCCCCCCCGGGCCCCCCCTTTTTTTTTTTTTTTTTTTCGTCACAGTAGGGGCCGGGCCCCGCAGGCCCGAAGGCCTAAGGCCCTTTAGCCCGCCCAAGGGGAAACAGCCGGGGCGCAGCGCCCAAAAGGGCGCAGGCTCCGCTGAAACCCCGGGAGCCCGGGATTTGGGGCTACCGGGCCCCGGGCCCCTGAAACGCTGGGACGCAGGGCCCGGGCCCTTTTTATGAACGGGTGCACGGAGGGCCCCCGGGAGGGGACGAAAATGCTCCGGGGGCCCCCAGCGGCTCGGGGGGGGCCCCCGGGGGGTTCACCCAAACCCCGGTGGCCCAGTTTCCCAGCATGGGAAAGGGTTTCCTTTCAAAAAAGGCTCAGTTACACCCTTTGGGCAGGAGGGAAAGGGGGCCCAAAAATTTCCCACCAATATTGTAGAAGCTTGTGGAAAAGGTATCCAAAAAAGTTTTTACCCAAGTCACACAGTTTAAGGCCAATTTCACCCAAAAATTTTAAAGAAAGTATGAAATTTTTTATTTTGGGAGAAAGTAATAAAAAAAAGCTTTAAAAAAAATTTCCCCCTATTCATTACTATTGCATTTGGCAAAAAATCAATTTAAATTTTGGGAAACCCCAATTGCCCTTAAAAAGGGGAAGGTTATTTTTGATTTCATGAAAACAGTGAGGGAAAAAAATTCATATACATACATTTAAAATTCTGGGTTTTAATTATTATGTAGGTGGCATGCCCGAAAGGGAAACCCCTGCCGAATTTTGCCACCAAAAACTTGGGTTTTTTGGGGGGGGGAAAGGGAACCATTTAATCATAACCCTAGGTTTTTGACAAATTTGAGCTAAGTGGTGCTATTTCGGCTAGTGATGGGGTTTCCTTTCCCCCCGGGCGGTCCCCAGTGTTTTGGGGGGGAGGCCCTCCCCACGTTTAGGACAGGGTTTTGCTAGGTCTCTGGAGAAACTATTAAAAATCCTTAAAACTTTCAGGTTTTATCAGGTGGTTTTGGTTCTGTACCCGCCCGTTGGAGCAAGCGAGGTTTTTGGGTTTTTCTTACCCCCCCCGGGTTTAGGAAACCTGTACCACGGGAACTGGTGTTATTTGTGTGGGGCTGGTTTCCAGGGCCAACCCCGATAGTGAGGGAAGTAAAATTTTTATGCTATTTGGGCCCGGGCGGCCCAGGGTTTTTTTTTTTTTCAGTTTTTTTTATGCTGCATTGGGAAACCTGTGCCCAAAAAAAAACAGGGCCCGAGTTATAAGGAAGGGGCCTTTGTCAAAATGCCATCCAGGGAACCCAAGCGGCGATCTTTTGGTGAAAAAACCCCCCGGACGGCCAAAGGGGGGCGTCCAGACGGGGAGGGGAGTCATCACTATAAAATATATATATGCTTTAAAGGGATTAATTTACTCAACAGTTGGGGGGGTGGAAAAACAAATTTGGGTTTAAAGGGGTAAGGGGAGGGGAGGAGTAAAGGGGCCTTTGGCCCAACAAAAGACTGTGGTTCAAAACAGGCTTTTCCCAAAACCAAACCGGGGTTTAAAATCACTAAGGAGGGGGGAGAAGGGAAAGGGCACAGGGGAGGGAGAAGCAGAAAGAAAGACAAGGGACCAGCACAGTGAGTCATGATTGACAGAATGGAGAACTGTCTGAGGGACAAAGTGAGAGAAATAGAAGAATGGTCAGAAGTATGTGAGGATTTAATTTAAAATGGTTTGTACAAACAAAGTCCTCATGTTCTTTTTTCCCAAGGGAATTTTCCCTTACTTAGCCATAGATTAAGCAGAAAAGCAAACTAACATATGGGGCTTAACTTCAGCCCAAACAAAGAAAAGGTACACATTTCATGTGGATCCACGCCCAGTGTAAAATTTATCCCCATATTGTTCCTGGGGGTTCCCCCCCCCACCCAAAAGGGGAATGTGGTAAATGGCAGGCTGAATGCTGGAACCAATACTTTCTGTGTCACACACATTCCAAAAAAAACCCCGAAAGGGGAAACCCCACCCCCAGTTCCCTAAACTTCCTGCCTTAAGTAACCTGGGTAAACAAGCCCGGGAAAATGGGGGGCCGTCCTCCCACCCAATCTCAGACTGATCCAGTAAAAAAAATGGCCAGATCGACTTTTGGAAAGCGTCATACACCCCAAATAAAAAATGTCAGAACTTAATAATTTCTTTATAAACATACTTTTTTTCTTCACCAAGACTAAAAACATCGGTGACGCGTATCGGTCATCCAAAAACGGCACCTTGTGATGTTTCACAAGTGTTACACGCCGCCCGTCCCAGTGGGTGGGTTGGAGAACTAGGGGGGTTTTTGGCTACCCACACTTGGGGAAACCCCGGGCAAGTGCCTAGTAAAGCTGCAAAGTGCCAGAAAGGTTGCCCTAGATAAAGTAGGATGTTGGGGAGAATTCTTCACCTGGACGAGAGATGTCACGGGAGTTAAAGTGTGAAAGGCCAGAGTGTAACCTTTCAGTTAAAGTGACTATAATATGTACTAAAGTGTACCGTGATGACATGTGCTGTACTAAAGAGAATTGTACTTTTGGAGTCTACCTGTGAAATGTAACATTTTTCAGTTTCATGCCATGAGTATATCCTGCAAGATCCCAACTGAGAAGTCTCTGTGGTTGAATTCCAAGCACCTTTGCACTACACAATCCAGCAAAGTAATCAGTAGGGTGATACACTTCACTTAATCTAAAAAGGAAAATTTTAATAATGTCAAGGTTGACGTTCAAGCAGACACTTTGAGGACCCGCTCCTCATTTATCAAAATCTTCTTAACCATACTGATATCCACATACACTTACTACACCACACCGGGGTCACTTGCCAAACTCTACATTACATTACACAAGTGTAGATCACAACATGGTCGAAGATCCACAGAGACCACACGGCTACTCTTCTCAGCCAGCTTAGTTACTGTTCCTCAGTGACAGAGCTCCGGTCTTACTGCATCATGTTACTTCAAAATTGTAAGCCACTTGGATACTGGCATACTTCAAAAGACACTTGCAGCCCATGCCCATTTAAACTTGATCACAATATACCAGAGAAATAAAATTGGGCTGCCTTCACCTGGTTCAAAGAAGCAGCTCATACTGGCACAGGTAAAGACCAGTACAGAAGATACCGTACTGCACTGTACTGTAGAGAGGCATCCAGCTGATCAATGCATCAACTTCAATACTGGAGCAGATGTTTTATCTGTTAAATACTCTTGCTGAAGTAGGAAGGTATAAAGAAGAGACAGATATAGATCCTCTCCTTTGTATCCACTTATGTTTGACTCAAACTATAAGCAACAGAAAAAAAATGACATAAAACACTGCCCAAAAATGTGTGTTTACGGCCTAAAGCCCTGTTCACAGATTCCAAAGACTGCCATTGTATTTGCTTTAACATAAATCATTCATTAACTGTGTAATAAATGAGCTGACAGTTTGTATATGTGCCACAGATGGCTGACGATAAGCTCTATAATCACTTTTGACCACTCTTTCTTCCTTTTATTGATCTACTGGCCTTTTATATTATTCCTTCCTTCCCATACTTCCTTCCTTTAGTTTCGTTCCCAGACATCCTTATCTCTTAACCACAACACCAGAGATATGATGGGAGGAACCGAAACCTGTTAGATGTCTCTAGACCAACTGTTTTTTCAGTTCAGCTATAACTCGTGAATTTCACAAGTAATAAGGGTGTATTGAAACAATGTGAAGTATTATTGCAGTGCAGCAAAATTGTGTAAGTACATCACGTTTCTGCTGCCATTTTACAGCATGTGTGATAAGGGTTATAGAAGAACTGGTAGCAAAAATACTTTTTTCTAACTCTTCTACAACCTGTGGCTCAAAGGCACCTAACATAGATGGGCTGTTTCAGTGATTTTAGTTTATCTGAATAGATAATTGGCCTCCATTCTGCTATGTCAGTTCATTTCTAATGGCTTCATGACCCTACTATGCACTATAGCACTAGAGCATACAGTGGGGAAAAAAGTGTTTAGTCAGCCACCAATTGTGCAAGTTCGCCAAAAACATAGAAATCGGCTTGTGATTATACCCGAGAGCTTCTTCTACTTCATCCTACTCTGCAGGAAGTTGGATGGACGTTTTGTAGAGAATATATTGTGCAGCTGTATATGAGTTCTATGGTCACTGTTTGTTGTACATGATATTGTAGAAAATAGTTATGAGCATACTGATTGTCAAAATAAAATCCAAAATCCATTTGGATATAATGGGCGACATGTATGATCGGGAGTTGCGCCTGTTTTCTGGCGAAAACGTCGCCTCACCGATCCGAATCCCCTGTCGGACGCAGTGATGCGGTGTTAGGCGTAACCTTCGCCACTTTCGGATGTGCTTAACATGAAGGGGCGTGCAATGGCCGTGGTGTGGCCGTTCTGGGGCGGGACGCACGACATTCGAATACTCCGAGGCATGCATGATTGCGGGTCGGCAAAGTGAGGCGCATTGCAGCGCTAGCCAGCTCTGACAGGCAGACCTAGTTGATTCTGGTCTAAATGAGCCGGAGGAGGCGAAGTGAAGCGAGAACGTAATGGAATGGGGCAAAATGTGCTCTAGGTCGACTGTTACAACAGTACACAGATCTCCGCTCCGTGAGTCATGGAGTATTATTCCCAAACTCGTTTTTATTAGGTGTAAAGCATTCTCAAAAAAAGAGCTCAAACCTTCAAAAAACATACATAAATAAAAATCACTAACAACGTGTTTGTCGCCGTCACCGGGGCAACATCAGGAATTGGGATATAGAAAAGTGCCGGGAAATACAGTAATTCAAATTCTGTAAGCTCTTCTCATTGGTCGGCATAAACCAGCCAATCAGAATAGGAGCGACAGTGAACCATTATAGTCATTCAAATTCTAAAAACAGTGGCACATCATGGAATAAAGAAACTATCAAAAAGTACATAGGCATTTTGGAAAAAGCATTACTGCTAACTAGGATATATGGAAAAAAATGAGGTTCTTTGTTCACACTTCTTGCCAGAACTGCTTAAGCCCACTTCCGAAACTTCACCGGGACTTCAGGCACGTGGGTCCTACGCAAAACATTACCTCTATTGGGTCCTTTTTCAGACCAGCACACATCAGGGAGCGAAGAGACCTTTAAAAGCACACTGCACGATTTAAAAACTGATAAGTGGGTGGGGTACAAAAACCCAAAATGGAGTCCGCCACTACTCCTTACATAAAGTAAAAAAAACATTTGGTTTTGCACATGAAAAAACTTGTTTAAAAAAAAGACAAATGCACACGGGTGTGGCAGCAATCATATAGTCATTCAAATAAAAAAAACAGTTGACCCCTCATGGACTAAAAAACTATCAAAAAAGGACATAGGAATTTTGGAAAAAGCATTACTGCTAACTAGGATATATGGAAAAAAATGGGGTTCTTTGTTCACACTTCTGGCCAGAACTGCTTAACCCCATTTCCCGAAACGTCCCCGGGGACCTCAGCAATTGGGTCCTTTCGCTAACGTTACCTCTATTGGGTCCTATTCAGACCATCACACTTCAGGGAGCAAGGACCTGCTTCAAGCCACACTGCACTGATTTAAAACCTGAGGAAGTGGTGGGGTACAAAAACCAAAATGGAGCCCGCCACTACTCCTTACATAAAATTCAAAAAAAACATTTGGTTTTGCACATGAAAAAACTTTTTTAAAAAAAAAGCACAAATGCACACTGGTTGGCGCCAATTACATATAGTCTTTTCAAATTAAAAAAACAGTGGCACATCATGGACTAAGAAATAATCAAAAAGACATAGGAATTTTTGAAAAAAGCTTTACGCTAACTGGGAAATTTTAAAAAAATGGTTTTCTTTGTTCACATTCTGGCCAAATGTTTAAAACCCCCTTTCCCGAAATTCAGGGGACCTGGGCAAGGGGGGTCCTTGAAAAGTTCCCTTAATTGGGCCCATTCAGCCAGCAACTTCGGGGAGCAAAAGATTTTTAAAAAAAGCACACTGCACGTTTTAAAACCTGGGAAGGGGGTGGGGTACAAAAACCAAAAGGTTTAGTAGCAAAACCCCCAACAGAATAGGGCACAGTAAACCATTATAACCAGGAGTAAAAAGCCCAATAAAATGAAAAGGGGGGACTTCAAAAAAATAAGTAAAAAAGGGGCAGAAAAGACTGTTTTGAACGAGCGGGGCTTGGCTACCCGGGGGCCAACAGAGCGGGGCTACTTTGTCCCCTTTGTAGTCTTGGACAATCAAGCCCTAAAATTCCAGCTCCGTGAGGCATGCAGTTTAGTAAAAAATCGTTTTTTTTAAAGGGGTTAAAAATTCTCTGTAAAAGAGCTTTAAAAATTTTTATAAACATACAGAAATAAAATCACTAACAACGCGTTTGTCGCCATCACCGGCGCTACATCAGGAATTGGGATATTAGAATTTGCCGGGAAATACAGTAATTCAAATTCTGTAAGCTCTTCTCATTGGTCGGCATAAACCAGCCAATCAGAATAGGAGCGACAGTGAACCATTATAAGCTATGGAGAAGTATTGAACAATCACATGAAAAGGCGGGACCGTTCAAAATACAGTAAAAAAGGCAGAAAAGAGCTAATTGGTTGAGCTAGTGGGGGCTTGACTATCCCAGCCAATCAGAGTGCGCGCTACTTTGTGCCATTGGAAAATAAAGAAATAAAAATGAATTCAATGAGTACATTTTTATTTCTTTATTTTCGTTAGCCAATGATCAATAAATGGGGCAAACGAAAATAAAGAAATAAAAAATGAATTTAATTGAATCTAATTTTTTTGTTTATTTTCGTTACCCCCATATAAATTGTTCATTTTATATAGAGACGGTACAACTTCTGGGGTCCCTTTTCATTTGATTTCTAGCATTTACAGTTTTATTATAGATTGCATTAGAAAACCCAAAAGAGCGCGCTCGCTCTCCATTGGCCCAAATAACGGCGCCCCTTTTAACTTAGCCAATCACAAACAGAGCTCGCTCTGCAACTCTTTTCCAAAAGAAAATCTACAGATAAGTAGCTCACCGTGATTGGCTAAGCAGGACGAGCCCCTCTTCCCCCAACCCAAACCAGTACTAGAATATTTCCATCAACAGTAATAAACTTTTAGGGCGCCCTTCTATCGCGCCCTTCTTGCTCCACTCAAATAGACGAACTACATATGATTGGTGGATTCATATCTGCCGCCTGGTCTCAACCAAACAGCTCTTTTTCTGCTTTTTTACTGTATTTTGAACTGTCCCTCCATTTCATTTGATTGGTCAATACTTCTCCATAGGTTATGATAGTTCACTGTCGCTCCTATTCTGATTGGTTGGTTTCTGCCGACCAATGAGAAGAGCTTACAGAATTTGAATTACTGTATTTCCCAGCAATTTACAATATCGCAATTCCGATGTAGCGCGGTCCCCGGCGACAAACGCGTTGTTAGTGATTTGATTGATGTATGTTTATAGAAGGTTTTAGCTCTTTTTCAGATAATGTTTTACACCTAATAAAAACGATTTTTTTTCAATCATAATCCATGCCTCACGAAGCTAAGAGACGAGATTTCATTGCCCCGATCTCTCCATTGACTACAATGGGACAAAGTTTGCTCGCACTCTGATTTGGCTGGGATAGCCAAGCCCCCCTAGCTCAACCAATCAGCTCTTTTCTGCCTTTTTTACTGTATTTTGAAGGTCCCGCCTTTTCATGTGATTGTTTCAATACTTCTCCATAGCTTATAATGGTTCACTGTCGCCTATTCTGATTGGCTGGTTTCTGCCCACCCAAAGAGAAAGCTTACAGAATTTGAATCTGTATTTCCCGGCAAATTCTAATATCCCAAAACCTGATGTTTCGCGGTGACGAGACCAACGCGTTGTTATTGATTTTATTTCTGTATGTTTATAGAAGGTTTTAGCTCTTTTACAGAAATGTTTTACACCTAATAAAAACTATTTATTTACTAATTCTCCATGCCGCACGGAGCTGAGATTTCATTGCCCCCATCTCTCCATAGACTACAATGGGACAAAGTAGCTTGCGCTCTGATTGGCCGGGATAGCCAAGCCCCGCTGTTCAACCAATCAGTTTTTTCTGCCTTTTTTACTGTAATTTGAACTGTCCTCCCTTTTTTCATTTATTGGTCTAATTCCCATAGGTTATAATGGTTCACTGTCGTCTATTTGATTGGGGGTTTTATGGCCCAAATAGAAGCGCTTACAGAGTTTGAATTACGATTTCCCCCAATTTTCAAAATTTCCCAATATCTGTTTTTGCCCCGTTCTTGATTTTTTGTTATTGATTTTATTTATTATTTTTTTTAGGGTTTGAGTTTTTCGATAAGTTTTACACTGAATAAAAACGATTTTTGGTTTCATACTCCATCCCCTACAGAGCGGGAAGCGGAAAATTTTTCTTGAGCAAACCAAATATTTTTCACTTTAATTTTTAATCACCCCCTTTTTTACTACTTTTTAATCCTTTTAACAGCTTTGATTTTCATTTATCATTCATTCTTTTAAAAGCAACTTTTTTTGCTATTCACTAAAATGTTTAATGATTTCTCGCGTTTTCCAGCCTGTCTCGAATCGGAATACAGGTTAGGCGCAGCCCCGCACTGCGCCAAGTCCCGCACGCACCTACACACTGGCAGGTACAGGGAATTTTCACCGCATGATGACCCACCCCCTCGGGGGGGGAAATCTTGGGGCGAACCCCCGCACTGCCCTAAGTCCCCGCAGCGCCTCACACTCGGCGAGGCCAGGGGACTTTGCACCGCACATTTGAGCGCACCTCGGGCGCCGACATACATGAGGCGCAGCTTTCACATTCGGGCACTTGAAAACGTCGTCTACGCCGTGGTTTCATACATTCCCCAATGTTAATTTGAAATGAAAATATTTCTTTTTTTTTCAATTTCTCAAAACAATTGTTGATGAAATAAGGATGTGACCATAGGGTACGTGAATGGCAGGAATTGGGGTTTTTACCAAAATGTTAAAAAACTGGTAGAAAAAAACCCTTTTTAATATTTGCTCTGTGATGGTTCTTTCTAAGATGTTTTTTATTATTTTTAACCTAATATTGGGATCCGCAATGGCAGGGAAGAGATAAATCACATAGTCTCACTGGCAAGAAAATGGTTTTTTTTTATGCAGAATTTTTCTTTTTTTTTGGATTCAAAAAAAGTTGTTCCTGGGGATTGAGTGCAGCAAACATCTGCTTTTTTCCCCATTGAAGAACCCCTTATTTCGATTCATTTTTTGTTCCTTCATGTTGTTTTAAATTTTTAGGGGCCAAAAAATTCTTCGTAAAAACCCTTTCCCATAGATAATTTTTTTAGGGTTTCCCTTTTTTCGTTGTGAGTACATTAAAAAATAGTTAAAAAATTTGGGATGAAAAAATTTTTTTTTCTGGCATAACAGGGATTTTTTTTTCCTTTTTTTTTGGGTTCTGATTGGGAGTGTTGACGATTTTTATCGACAAAGTTGGGAAATCGGGAAAAGGGTTTTTTGGGACGAAAATTTTCCCGATCATGCGTAATTAGGTAAAATCTGTGCATCTTTTTAAGATCGCTCCTTTTTGGGCTTCCTGTAATTTTGGGGGCCACAAATCAAATAAGAAAAAGCAGGGTGAGTGTGTGGCGACTTTTGGAAATGGGATGGTATGGTTTTCGATTGCGAAAAAATCACATGACCTGTTTTAAAATAGAACAGCGTTTCCTGTTTCAGCCTCATTCTCTCAGCGTTCATAGGGTAGGACCGCGCCTGCCTGTGGCCAAAAAACCACGAAATTAGTCCATTTCTGCACAGAGAAAATCTACATTAGGGGATCTTCCAATTTATTAGATTAGAGATTTTAACATTTTTGTAGTTTTGCTAGAGAATTTTTAAAGCAGATCTACCCCTTAAATTCACGGCGGTGGGAGCGGGGGGGGGCCCCCCCGGGCGAACACAACAAGCTCTATCTATAAAGAAACGGGATAAAGTTCACCAAAAATTTAGTGTAGACATTGTAGTGGAATATCTTTTTTATTAACATTTGCTATTGAAATATTTCCGGGATATTGGCAGCCTAAACTTAAAAAGGATAAACATAATTTCTAGTAACTGCTCTCTTTTTAGCTGCAAAACCCTTTTTATTATCACTATCATTTCAGATGGGTGTTAAATTTTACCCATTACACCTGTGCTGTTGATATACCCACCTTGCACTTAATTCAAACCAGAAATCTGAGTCAGCACGGGGTTTTTTTTGTTGCCAAAAATCCGGATCGTACGAAAACATCACAGTTACGTTTTTTTTTTGACTTTTTGCGCACCCAGCACTTTTTCATTGACGCAGCATCTACGAAAAATCTTAAAACAGCAATTCTATTTTCACCACAGGAAATTTAAAAGGTGCAAAAAATAACCGTTTATTTATAAAAAACATAACATTTTTACGTTTTTTTTACTTTTGCGCACCCACACTGTTCATTGACGCAGCACTACGTAAATTTTAAAAACAGCAATCATATTCACCACAGGTGAATTGAAAGGGGCAAAAAAACCTTTATTATATCAAAACATAACATTACGTGTTTTTGACTTTTGCGACCCAGCACTGTTCATTGACGCAGCATCTACTAAATCTTAAAACAAAATTCCCCAAAAATTCACCACGGGTTGAATTGAAAGGTGCAAAAAATACCGTTTATTATATCAAAAATAACATTACGTGATTTTTGCTTTTGCGACCCACACGTTCTTGGGACGCAGCATCAGTAAAACTAAAAAAATTCATATTCCCACAGGAATTGAAAGGTGCAAAAAATCCCGTTATTATAAAAAACATAACAAACTTTTTTTTTTTGGGACTTTTGCCCAGTCCAGATTTTTGATGAAAACCTTCAGTTAAATTTAAATCCAAAATTTTTTTGTTTTGTTTTAGGGGGATTTGAAATAGCTGTAAATTTCCCCGTCTTTTAATAAAATTTTCCAAAACTTTTCCCATACCTTTTCCAAAATTTTTTTAATTTCGAACATGGATGAAATGCAGGTGGTAAGCAAGCAAAAGGGGGGTAGCACAGGAGGTAGAGGTACGAGAAAGGTGCTTCCTTCCAGGCGGCACAAACGCATCCAGGGGATCGCATTGCAGGACCGTCAGCCTTTAAAACCTGGGTCGGGGCCCTGTGAATCTAAGTAACAACATCGTGCCAATCTTCCTTCAGTGGTTAATGCAACCGGCATTACAGTCTTACCCCTCGTCCTCGCATCCGCCACAAATGTCGTCATCAGCATCATCAGCATCCTCCAACATAAAGCAGCCCCCAAATGTAAACCCCGGGTTACCCACCCGGGATAATCTTTGCCCCTGAAGACCCCTTTGATGACAAAATGGGGTTGGGGCCCAAAAAAAAGGGGCATGTTAAAAGATCAAGGGGATGATTTAGTCTGCTCGACGCCAGTTACTGATGCCATAAAGGGGGAGGTGAAAGGAAGCCGGTCAACGGCAAAAACCCCGGGGGGTCCAACGCCTTGCATACCCCTTGCTTTACCCGCACTTCTGGATGCAGAAAGTAGGACGACCAAGTCACCTGTGTTGATGATGATGATTACGACATTGGGGATCCATCCTGGCTTTTTCCCCGCAGATTTGCTTGCACCGCTTCACAGTGGACGAGGAGGAAGACGAGGGGTAGTGCAATACGGGGCCCCCCCAAAAAAGGGAGAGGGGGGTGCGAACCCCGTGATATGATTCCGCCACCAGGGTCAGCGCAAACCCCGCCCTCCTTATCGCCGTAAAAAAGGGCCAGGACCTCCAAGCCTGGGCCTCTTTTGGCAACCTTAAAATTTTCACCCAGCGAATGCATATCCCCCCTTTGCCGTAAAACCCTAAATTAAGGCAAAACCAAAGGGGAAACCACCCCAACATGTCTATCACATCGCAAAAGCTGAGTTGAAATGGGGGGGAAACATTTGGGCCCAAAAAAAAGGCCAACCGACGCCGGGCCTCCAACCCTGTCACCCCTCTGTCTCCGCCTCCCCTCCTCCGCCACCACCAAGCGTTCCCCCACTGCCCATGTCTCTCAAGTCATATCGGGGATCACCCCGCTTCAGCCTCCACCGTCCCCCCGGAACCACCAGCACCACCAAGACCCATCCTCCCCCCTTCTCCTTCCGCCATTTGACGACCTGCACGCCGACAGGGGCCATCTAGCAGCCACCTTCCCTGTCTTCCAGGTTTGGGAAGAAGAAACACTTAAACCCAAACCACCCCAAAAGCCAAAAGCCGAATGTCGGATTGCCGGGCTTTTGGCCTTGGAAAATGTTGCCTTTCCTTTGGGGGGACAAGAGGGTTCCGCCACGCATGGCCCTCGTTTGCCCCAATCCCCGATGCCGACAGGCATTTCTTTGCCAAAAAACCCGTCCCTGCCCTGGCCACCAATGTCATCTAAAATTTCAAGCGCGTTGTTCATCGTGTCCGGAAAGTCCATCTCACCCCCGACACATGGACTATAAGCCGGCCAAGGCCGCTATATCTCTGTGACAGCTCACGGGGAGCTGGGTGGATTCCGGGGGGTGACGGGGCTCCAGCCGGCGCCCTCTTAAAAAACCGCGGGGATGGGGCGGGCCCCTTCCCCCAAGGTCCTTGGGGGCATCACTGCCCAAGACACCGGGGCCCGGTTAAAATTAATCGGGCCTGGAGACCGTCCACACACAGGTCAGGAGTTGTGGATGGCCAAAGCAACGAGACCGACCTGGCTGGGGACAAGAACCTTGTGCCAGAAAGGTTGGGGTGCGATACGGGCGAAATCTGCTGGCCGCCCTTAAGACGGTAGGCGGGAGCAACCCCCTTCCGCAAATTTCATAAACCTTGTTCCAGAAATTTCTAAAGACTCCCGGGGTCTGGACTGCCTGCTGAAGAAGGCTCGAGGTCGGGATTTCCCCTTCCCCCTTTTCCCCACCCTGCTTCGTCCCGCCGGGCTGCTTGCAGCGTCACTCACCCCCCCCTCAACCGTCCATTTTGACGTGGCAACACCGGGGAATTTCCACCCTCCACAGCTCCAGCGATTGTGCAGCACGCAATGCCATTACGCAGAACGAAGTGACACAGGGGCCTGACAAGCAGGGTACGGACCTCGGGTTGAACCACCGAGATGGGGCGGGTGAAAGAGCCGCCCCATCCTTGCATTTTGAAGAAGCCACAAAAATGGCAGTGGACGATGCCCTTTCAGCATGAGCATTTGGTGATCTTAGTTTGGAACGATCGTTGGACACTCTGAAACAACAGGTCACCCCACACGGAGGGGGGAAAACACAATGCGGGCACGGGGGGCCTTTTTTCCGTCAAAACCCAAGGGCCCACAGTTTCCAATTTCATCGGTCTTCATAGGGGAAAGGGGTTCGGGGTCCAAGCTAGTGCAAAGGGGGGGCATCAGCTCCAGGGGCATCATCCAGGCAAGTCAGGGCTGTGTTTAAGCGTGCCGAGGCAGGGGGGGGAGGAGGGGGGGAGGAGGGGGTATTCCTAGACACCGATGTTTCCGACGTCCCTGCCTTGAAAAGGTTGCGCAACTTAGGCGGAGGGGAAATGAGAAAATCAGTTTTTCTAGTGCCCCTTTACCCCCAAAGGCTTGGGGGAAAACAAGGCTCCCTCCCACAGAGTCTTTGGAACTCCATTTCCCCAACATACCTCGCATTAAGGGCCCTCAAAAAGAACAACATTACTGGGGGGCCACCCCCCTGGATCCCAAAAAACAAAAATCAGCACTTTCCTTCCCCCCACCCAAAAAGAGAAAAAACGGGAAAGGGGGACCCTTTCTATTTATCAACTGGGGAAAATCTGTTCATCTGTTTACGTTCCCCAAATGTACAGTGGAACAACATCATCGACGTGACAGCAGTAGAGTGCCAAAGGCGTAGCGGGAGCAGCAGGGAAGGTGCAGAAGCCAAGGGTGACCTCTGGCAATCTTTGTTTACCACCTCACCAAAGCATGCAATGCAGGGGGACACACCAACACACAGAGATCACTTAAATCATGGGGGCACACATCTCGTTCAACACCCATGTTTTGCATGTTTCCTTTCCCAATAACTTCTGGGTATCCAAAATGGAGAATGGCCCCAGCTGGCCCCGTCACGCCATAGGGGGGTTTTTTCCCCCACAGCCAGCCATTCTTGACGGAAACCTCAGCACGCTGGGGGAGCATTAAGACAAACCATCCCCTTTCCAAGATAATTGGATGTTTGACTTTATCAAGATGAACAGGCTGATCTCTGTTTAGTTTGGGCCCCAATTTCCGAGGGGCACCGATTATTGCCAGTCTACTTCACATTCCTTTTCAAACAAAAAGGGCCTCTTAAAATTTTTTATAAAAATCATTTCTTACTGCAATTTTTATTCTCTTTTTTCCCCCCATTTCATTTTTCTGGTTTTGCTGTGGGAGAAATGTAAAAGACAGCAAGTTTCATGACAAACACCGTATTCCATTTACTCCTTTACTTAAGAAGTTTTCGCATTTCCAATGGGGTTTTTAGGTCAGTTGCTGTGAGATACACAATAATCATGGTCCTTTGGAACAAAATGTGACTTCAAGTGGCATTTCTCCCCCACAAATTTTAAAAAGGGCTAGAAGTCATATTTAAATTTTTTGGGGGCATGCGCTGTAATACAGCTAAATTATGGTCCTTTGAACAGAAATGTGGCTTCAATGGGGACTTCTCCCTCACAATTTTTAACAGGGCTGGAAGTCATTTTTAAAAAAATTTTTTTGGGGCATGCTGCTTTAAAGCAGCAATACACGGGCCTATTAAAAAAAATGTTGTTTTTAACAACTTTTTTCTTTTAAAAAATTTACCAAAGTGGCTCAAGGGGCAACCCTTTAATTTTTGGGCATTTTTTCTGTACATGCACTAACTACAGGTCCAATTTTTAAAAAATTTTTTTTCTAACAGACATTTGTTTTTCACAATTTTCCAAAGTTGGCTCAAGGGTCATGCTTTTAATTTTTGGGGGCATTTGCTTTACGCGCTATACCGGGCCATTTTAAAAAAAGTTGTTTTTTAACAACATTTGTTCTTCCAAAAGTCAAGAGTGGGTCAAGGGTGATGGTGCTTGTCAAAACAGGAATAGTAGACACTGTTAATGGACACATTTCAAAAGACTTTTTTTTTTTGCAAGATCTTTAACAACATCAATCCCTGAAAAGAGACAACCCCTTTAATACAATGAAAAAAGAGAAAAAAAGACATGGTGGGATTTCCATCCTATTTAAAAAAGTGTTTTTCTAGAATTTAAATACTAAAAAACTTTCATGACAAAAAAGCGTTAAAAAAATTCCTCTGAATGTACAAGGAGGACAGGGAAAACTTGACCAGATAGGTTATCAGAGGACATGGAGTATGAGCACGGCAGAAACAAAGAAAAGAGACCATTTCCTCCACACTTGATAAAATGAGAAAAGAAAAGCCAAATAAAAAGGGGACCTGGGGAACGGGCGTTAACCACCCGATTTCCAATAACTCAAATTGTCCACACTCAAAAGAGGGCAAGCGCTACCCAGGTATTTACTGTGTAAGAGGAAGGGGTGGGGTTCCACACTTCCCCCTTTCCCCCCTCTGCTTTAGCCGCATTTTTTGTTTCTGCGTCTCAGGGCATTTTAAAAAATGCGTGTTAATAGAGACGTACGCCGCCGGGCTTTCACCCACCACTTAACTCCGACCCTGGTTTATGCTGTGCCCAGACAGGTAAGTCAAAGTCCAGTTCAACAAAAAAGGGTTTAAAGACTCTTTTTTTTTCCCGGGACTTTTTAAAAGTGGGGGCATGCAGGTTTTGGGCTCCCGCTGGGCCCAGGACAGGATAGCAATGCCAGAAACAAAATGGGTTGAAAGACTCCTTTTTTCCGGCACTTTTTAAATGTGGGGGTCAAGCATTTTGGGGGCCCTGCGGGCCCAGGACAGGTTTCCAATTCCATGAAACTAAAAGGGTTGAAAGACTCCCTTTTTTCCGGGACTTTTTTAAATGTGGGGGGCTCAGGTTTGGGGGGTCATGCGTGGCCCGGACGGAAAAGTCAATGTCCATTTTTAACTAAAGTGGTGGTTGAAAGACCGTTTTTTTTTCCCGGGACTTTTTAAATTGGGGGGCATGCGGTTTGGGGCCATGCTGTGGCCCAGACAGGGATAGTCAATGTCCAGCTAACTAAAATGGTGGTTGAAAGACTCCTTTTTCCGCACTTTTTTAAAAGTGGGGTCATGCAGGTTTGGGCTCAGCTGTGGCCCAGGACAGTAAAGTCCATTCCAGGTAAACTAAAAAGGTGGTTTAAAGACTCCTTTTTTTCCGGCACTTTTTAAATGTGGGGGTCATGCGGTTTTGGGGGTTTGTGCTTGGGCCCCGGACAGTTAGTCAATTTTCCCGTTCAACTAAAAGGTGGTTAAAACTCCCTTTTTTGCGGGGACTTTTAAAAAGTGGGGGTATGCAGGTTTGGGGGGGCCCTGCTGCGTTCAGGACAGGGAATTCAATGTCCTTCAAGTAACATGATGGTTCAAATCAAAACGCCTTCTGGCACTTTTTTAATTTTTGTGGGTGAGCGGTTTAAGGGGCAGGAAGTGTACAAACAGGGGTAGTAAATGGTCTTTTATTTTTTTTCTGTTCTTTTATAAACCCAAGTGGTTTTCCTAAGATGTAGCACTATCCATTTGACTGTTTGGATTAATTTTTCTTCTCCACCTTTTTTTGGGGGGGGGAATAAGAAAGGGGTTGTTACTCTCCCATAGACTTTTAAAGGGCTCGCGCATAATCAGCTCACATCAAAAACCCATCGATAGCGCCGATATCACATCGATCGACTCATAGCCAACGCAATCGCTCAAAACAAATGATTCTTTAAAAATTTTACCTATTTAAGCTGAATAAATCAACTGATGTGTTTATTTTTTGTTTTTGAATATGCTAATGATAATTTTGGATTTCTCATTAAAATCATGGTCTGTAGTGCAGTTCTTTCGGATGCACTTGTCCAAAAGGGATGTTCTTTCTCCATGGTTTATGATGACCATTTGTATAATGGAGATAACTATTACTGTCTACATTTTTAAAATGATTTGACATTATGATGTGGTTTTCCTCCAATTTTATCTCCAGATCTAAGAATATTATATTTTTTTCATTAAATGAAATCGTAAAGTTTATCCCCCAGTTATTAGAATTCAAGTATGTTAAAAATGTAAAAGTTTCACTTTCTGGTCCCTGCCATATAAAAAAACAAATCGTCTATGTAACGGCAATAAAATGTAATATTTGTTATTTAGAATGAACTCAAGATCTTTAAGTATGAATTGTTGTGGATGAAAGTTTGAATCTGTGGTCAGAGTGTTTTGGATGTAGATGAGTCCTTTGTCATGTTGGGTATTACTATATAATGATGTGAAATCCATCATGATAAAAGCGAAAGTTTCCTCCCATTTCATGTCAACTATTTCTCTAATTAGAGCATCGGAATCTTTCAAGTAATTGGGAGATCAGAAACATACTTTTGTAAGAATAAGTCAATGTAATGAGATAATCCACTTGTACAAGAGTTTATTCCCGAGATAATCGGCCTTCCTGTGGGATTTTTTTGGGTCTTTATGTATTTTTGGGAGATAATAAAAGAATGGTTTATTGGGGAATTCCGTTAGAAGGAATATTCTTTTTTTCTTATTCAAAATACCCTGATAATAGGCTTCCGCGATTAATTCATAAAATTATTTTTTGATATTGGGAAAGGGGACTCCTTTAATTTCTTGGTAATAAGTTTCATCTGATAATATTTTATTGGCTTCTGTTTGATAATTAGTGTAGTTTAAAACCATTATGCCACCTCCTTTGTCTGCAGGACGTATCACAAGGTTGGAGTTTTTTTGTAATTTTTTGATCGCTTGTTTTTCCTCTTTAGTGAGATTAGTATTGGTGTCATACATTATTTGTTTCTTTTTGCTCAACATATTATATTTTTTCATGACGAGGTCAAAAAAAGATTGAATCAGATGACCTTGTGAGTGTAAAGGGTAGAATTTGGATCTAGCTTTTACAGGCTGATGAATGAATTCATCTTGTGGTTGCACAGAATCATTTTCCATGTTTGATTTTCATTTGGAAATTGAAAAATGTCACTATAGTGTTTTATTTTTCTTGTAAATTTATGAAGATCAATAAATAGTTGAAATGTGTCAGAATTATTGTTTGTCCGAAAGATAAACCTTTATTAAGGAGTTGTATTTCTGTCTTAGAAAGCTCATATTGTGATAGATTGAAAACAGGAGTATCTGCTGTGGTTTCTTCTTGTCTCTCTTTCTGTTTTTGTTTGTATTTAGCTCCTCCTCTGCTTCCTCACCATCTATTTTTCTTTTTCTCATTAGGGGAGCTGTTTTGGAATTGTCTTTCGGTGGAGTAGTGACAAACCCTAAAAAAGGTACAAGAGCATTGTTTTCTTTATTGGAGTTGTCTACCACTTGTATATTTTGTGTGGCTAAATAGTACAGCAATGGAGATTTATGTGATAATTAATTTGGAAGAGGAACTGCTTCTGAAAGTCCATATACTTTTTATCTCCTGTTATGTCCTAATTAAACTTCTGTTTGTTTTAATAAGTAGTCTTAGCACCTTATGTACCTCATTTTGCAGTTGCTTTTCAGCACTAATATATTTTCCATATCTTTACTCCGGAGCTCGTAGCAGTGGCAGAGAAGGAGGAGAGGCGGCTGCAGAGACTACCACCGATAGGCTTGTGGAGAGTTGTGCCTCCTGACTTGTGCAACATCACCAGGTTAGTGCAATACTGACCAAGAATTATTCATCTGTCCAAACACTCTGTACTAGGGGCTCCCTGTGTTGTGTTTTGTTTTTCACTATACAGCACTTTTGTGAGATACTATATATACACAAATCACAAAAAGTTAGGGATATTTGGCTTTTGGTTGATATTTAGAGATTCCCTGGTGACTGGTATAGTACCAGAAGACTGGTGCAAGGCAAATGTAGTTCCCATCTTCAAAAAAGGCTCCAAGCCTTGCCCAGGTAATTATAGACCAGTAAGTTTAACATCTGTTGTGGGAAAAATGTAGGACTATATACAGGAATATATGGACAAATACAATATTATTAGTGATTGCCAGCATGGATTTACTAAGGACAGAACCTATCAGACCAATCTGATCTGTTTTTATGAAGAGTAGTAAAGTCTTTGGGTAGCGGGGCAGCTGTGGATATTGGGCGACATGTATGATCGGGAATTGCGCCTGATTTCAGGCGTATACTGCGCCTCACCGTGCCGACTCCACTGTCGGACGCACAGTTGCGCTGTTAGACGCAACCTGCGCCACTTTCGTATACACCTAACGTGAAGGGGCGTGCAATGGGCGCACTGTGGGCGTTCTGGGGCGGGACGTGGCACTTTCGAAAAAATCCTAGACATGCATGATTGCGGGTCGGCAAAGTGAGGCGCATTACAGCTCGGACAGGCAGACCTACTTCAAAGTGGTCTACCTGAGTTGGAGGAGGCTCAGGGAAGCTAGAACTGACTGTAATGGGGCAATACAATACAGTTACAACAGTATAATAATAAAAAAGAGTTGTCTTTCAAATGAATTAATGAATAAAGAGAAATATCAAAGCTGTATAAAATCGATTTCAATGTATCGAAAAAGTTGATAATTTAAAATGAAAGCAAATATATAGAAGATCTGAAAAGAAAGAAATATCAGCTAGAAAAGGTCTTAAAAAAGGGAGAGAATTCAACTAATTTTACCTTAAATAAGGCAATGCTGATGTTGTACAGATGTTAATTTGGGTCCTTTTTTAAATAAAAAATTAAGATGTATTTGTTCTTCTTTCACCTTTTATTCTATTTTGTATGTACAGCAAGAGCGAGCACAGCACGTAAATATGTCCGTAAATATGTCCAGAACTAAGCCCTGGGAACATAGAAATCCGGCTTGGAGAACCACAGGTCCCAGCAAGACTGTGCTGTGCTGGCTCTTGCTGTAGATATTAAATAGAATTAAAGGTGAAAGAAGAAAAAATACATCTTAATTTTTTATTACAAAAAAAACACAAAACAAACCACAAATTACCATCTGTAACACATCAGCATTGGTTTCTTTAATGTAAAATTAGTTGAATTCTCTCCCTTTTTTAAGACCTTTTATAGCTAATAGTTCTTTCTTTTGCGATCTTATATATATTTGCTTTCATTTTAAATGATCAACTTTTTCTATACATTGAAAACGATTTTATTCAACTTTGATATTTTTCATTATTCATTCATTATTTTTAAACACAACTCTTTTTGCTATTCACTAACATGCTTAATGATTTTTCCCTGATTTGCAGCCTGTCTAGAAACTTAATACATGTTAGGCGCATTCCTTCTGTGCCTAAGTTCCGCAATGCGCCTCACACACTGGCGTGGCGCAGGGAACTTTACACCTCATGTATGAGAGCACTTCGGGCGCCGACATAAATGAGGCGCAGCTTACACTAAAAATAATGTGAAAACGGGCGCATCAACGCGCCGATCTTCATACATGTCGCCCATTGTGTTTTTAGACTTTGCAAAGGCGTTTGACACAGTCCCGCATAAGCGTTTGTTAGGTAAATTAGAATCCATTGGGTTAGAGATAACAGTGTGTAATTGGATTGAAAACTGGCTGCTGGATCATACTGAGAGAGTGGTGGTAAATGACTCCTACTCTGAGTGGTCCCTGGTTGTGAGTGGTGTGCCGCAGGGCTCAGTATTGGATGCTCTTTTATTTAATGTATTTATTAACGATATAGTGGAAGGGATCAATAGCGCGGTTTCGATTTTTGCAGATGACACCAAGCTATGCAGGGTAGTGCAATCTATGGAAGATGCTCATAAATTGCAAGCAGACCTGGACACACTGAGTACTTGGGCATCCACTTGGCAAATGGGGTTCAATGTGGATAAATGTAAGGTTCTGCATCTGGGTAGAAATAATCTACAGGCATCATATGTCCTAGGGGAAGAAAAACTTGGAGAATCGCTTGTTGAGAAATATCTGGGCGTTCTTGTAGATCAGAGACTAAAGAACAGCATGCAATGTCAATCAGCTGCCTCTATGGCAAGTAAGATATTGGTGTGTATTAAAAGAGGCATGGAATCGCGAGACAAGGATGTGTACAAAGCATTGGTGCGACCTCACTTAGAATATGCTGTTCAGTTCTGGGCCCCAGTTTATAGAAGAGATGTAATGGAGCTAGAGAGAGTACAAAGATGAGCAACCAAACTTATAAGGGGAATGGAGCATCTTAGTTATGAGGAGAGGTTAGTAGAATTGAATTTATTTAGTCTTGAGAAAAGACGGCTTCGGGGGGGACATGACTAATTTATATAAATATATTATTTTCATATATATAAATATTTATTATATATTATTGGCAACATCTCAGTTAATTAGAGACACACCTGTGGGTGTATTCTGAAGCACATCAGAAGCTTCTGTGTGTAACATCATGGGAAAGTCTAAAGAAATCAGGAAGAGAATTGTGAACTTGCACAAGTCTGGATCATTTTTGGGTGCAATTTCCAGATACCTGAAGGTGCTTCATCAACACAAAGGTCATTCATCTGTACAAACAATTATATGTAAGTACAAACAAGATGGGAATGTCCAGCCATCATACCGCTCAGGAAGGAAATGGGTTCTGTGTCTCAGAGATCAGCATGCTTTGGTCCGATTTGTGCATATCAACCCAAGAACAAAAGCAAAAGACCTTGTGAAGATGTTTGAGGAAGCCAGTAAGAGTGTGTAATTATCTACAGTGAAACGAGTACTGTATCATCCTAGGCAGAAAGGAAGAAGTCATTATTCCAAAGCCAGATTAATGTTTTAAAATGCACACAGGAACAAAGACCTACATTTTTGGAGACATGTCCTGTGGTCTGAGGAAAATAAAATTGAACTGTTTGTGCGTGACCATCGTTACATTTGGAGGAAAAAGGGAGAAGCTTGGAAGCCTAAGAATACCATCCCAACAGTGAAACACAGGGGTGGCATCGTGATGTTGTGGAGTTGTTTTGCTGCAGGAAAGACTGGTGCACTTTACAATGAGGAAAGAAGAGTATGTGGAAATACTGAAGCAGCATCTCAAGACATCACCCAGGAGGTTAAAGTTTGGGTGGAAATGTGAGAGAAGCATGCACATGTGTCTTTTTATATAGTATATTTAAACTTCTGGTTTCTCCTGTACATATGGGGCTTTTCATGCGACTTAACGTTTCGTTCTGGGAACGACCTTTTTCAAAGTTATCACTATGGAAAAGTAGAAAATATATCAATAAATATTGTATGATACTCTACATATCACAAAATAACAAATAATAAATTGAAAAAAATCACATATTCATCAAAAGATATAGAATTATAAGGCAAAACATGGATCAAATTAATTGTAGAAAGCAAGTATACATAATTCGCTCCATTTTACAAAATTATATATATTACTGTTGGGGTCACTTAGAAATGTCCTTATTTTTGAAAGAAAGGCACAGTTTTTTTTCAAGGTAGCTCACATTAAATGAATCAGACATTCACTCTATACATTGTTAATGTGGCAAATGACTATTCTAGCTGCAAACGTCTGGTTGTTAATGCAATATCTACATTATCTACATAGGTGTATAGAGGCCCATTTCCAACAACCATCACTCCAGTGTTCTAATGGTACATTGTGTTTGCTAACTGTGTAAGAAAGCTATTGGATGTTTTGAACACCCTTGAAAACCCTTTTGCAAGTATGTCAGCACAGCTGAAAACAGTTTTGCTGAATAGACAAGCCACACAACTGACCTTCCTTTGAGCTAGTTGAGAATCTGGAGCATTACATTTGTTGGTTTGATTAAACTCGCAAAATGGCCAGAAAAAGAGAACTTTCATGTGAAACTCGACAGTCTATTCTTGTGCCAAGAAACTGAAGATTTCCTTCAACGGTGTGTACTACTCCCTTCAGAGGAGAGCACAAACAGGCTCTAACCAGAGGAGAAAGAGAAGTGGGAGGCTATTCCATGTGATAAATTGCCAAGAAACTGAAGATTTCCTACAACGGTGTGTACTACTCCCTTCAGAGGAGAGCACAAACAGGCAACAAGACAAGTACATTAGAGTTTCTAATTTGAGAAATCGACGCATCACAGGTCCTCAACTGGCAGCTTCATTAAATAGTACCCGCAAAACGCCAGTGTCAATGTATATAGTGAAAAGGTGACTCCGGGATGATGTTCTTCAGGGCAGAGTGGCAAAGAAAAAGCCATATCTCAGACTGGCTAATAAAAGGAAAAGATTAATATGGGCTAAAGAACACAGACATTGGACAGATGAAGATTGGAAAAAAGTGATATGGACAGACAAATCGAAGTTTGAAGTGTTTGGATCACACAGAAGAACATTTGTGAGATGCAGAACAATTGAAAAGATGCTGGAAGAGTGCCTGACGCCATCTGTCAAGCATGGTGGAGGTAATGTGATGGTCTGGGGTTACTTTGGTGCTGGTGAAGTGGGAGATTTGTACAAGGTTAAAGAGATTTTGAATAAGGAAGGCTATCACTCTACTTTGCAACATCATGCCATACCCTGTGGACAGCGCTTGATTGAAGCCAATTTCATCCTGCAACAGGACAAAAACCTAAAGCACACCTCCAAATTATACAAGAACTATTTAGGGAAGAAGCAGGCAGCTGGTATTCTATCTGTAATGGAGTGGCCAGCGCAGTCACCAGATCTCAACCCCATTGAGCTGTTGTGGGAGCAGCTTGACCGTATGGTGCCCATCAAGCCAATCCAACTTGTGGGAGGGAATTCTGGAAGCATGGGGTGAAATTTCTCTAGCTTACCTCTACAAATTAACAGCTAGAATGCCAAAGGTCTGCAATGCTGGAATTGCTGCAAAGGGAGAATTCTTTGACGAAAGCAAAAGTTTGAAGTAGAAAATTATTATTTCAAATAAAAATCACTATATAACCTTGTCAATGTCTGGACTATATTTACATTCATTTTGCAACTCATTTGATAAATAAAAGTATGAGTTTTCAAGGAAAACACAAAATTGTCTGGATGACCGCAAATTTTTGACCGGTAGTGTATATGAATTGTATATTAATTGTATATCTATTAATAAGCATTGCTTGATACAGCATATTTCTTATTAAAATGATATGATTATTAGCATAATTCCAAATATTGTGATCTATGTCCCAATGCATATTATGTAGAAGTAAAGTCATCACGCCCTAATGTGTTAAATTTTATTTTGATCAGCTTCAATCACTGTCTGAATAGATGACCATATTGACCAATGTAATGTATAAACAATAGTATTTAGTAATATATTATAAAGGAATAATCAATTATTGAATTATAGATATCTATAACAATTAGCAATGAAAATGAGGACTATGATATAAAAAGTGAGAGGGAGAAAATCTCACCATAACTGCATGTAACAATCAGCGTTTCTGAAAGATAAATATAAATCATTATACATGAGCACTTTATAGGAAGGGAAAATCATATTCACGATTTAGACCATCTGGAGAAAAACTCTTTAAGTTATGAATCCACCATGACTCGCATTCCTTTAATAGTCTAATGTGGTCATCACCCCTAAGGGGATATTTAACCTGTTCCACAACTTCGAATCTAAACTGAAAGATATTATGTGACAAATATATGAAATGCGCTGGTACTGGAAGCCAAGTTTTTTTGCACCTAATAGTAGATTCATGATGAGCAATTTTGTCTTTAATACGCTGGGTCATATTGCCCACATATGCTAGTCCAAATGGGCATTTCAATATGTATACCACATGTGTCCAATCACAGGTATAGAAACCTTTTAATTAATTTACCTGGATGGGGATGCTGAATTTTGTCCCCACGTATTGTGCTGGAACAATGGGAACAATGAAGGCATGGGAAAGGGCCTCTCTTTTGGGTTGTTAAAAAAACACTGTGAGGAACTAGGTTTAAGAGGACTAGGGATTAGCGATATTATCAACAAAAGTTGAAATCGGCACGATTTTTAGGCTGATTGGAAATTTCCGATCACGCAATATTTTAGGTGACAATCTTACAGATAATCTATTACTATCGTGCCATTTTCAGCGTTTCCTGTCATTTTGGCGGCCAGCCAATCAGCTCTGAGGATAGAGGGGGGTGAGGAGGATGTACAACATCACCACTTTGGGGTGTATGGATCTCATTGGCTGCAAAAATCACGTGACCTCGTTTTATCTATGCTGCTGCATTTCCTGTTCGAGCTCATACTCTGTCTATGCCTTTTCACAGCAGGATGTGTCTGTCTGCGTTTAAACCAATAGCTGTTCTAACAGCTCTGATAGTCACTTCTAATACAAGAAACCATCCACCTACAGCTCAGAATAGAGTTAGATTAGAGAATTGCACTTCTTATTTAGTTCGAGAAAGTTTTAAGGATACCTACTGGTGTGGGTCGCCGCGGGGCTGTGGGGGGAGGGGGTGGCTTCAGCAGGAGAGGCTTTTGAAACGAAGGGAGATTTTGCAGCTAAGTGTGTTCTGAGATCTTCAATTGAAAAAGAATTGTTTTCTACCACTTTTTTGGCCAGCAGACATCTGCTAGCAGTTGAAATTGGTCCTGTGTTTTCAGTTCTATTGCAATCACTGCGGTGAAGGAGGGGCGGCAGGAGGAGAGGCATTTGAAAAGAAGATATTTTGCAGCTCTCTGTGTTCTGTGATTTTCAATTGAAAAATAACTGTTTTCTACCAGTTTTTTGGACAGCAGACCCCTGCTAGCAGTTGAAATTGTCCCTGTGTTTTCAGTTCTATTGCAATCACTGCGTGTCAGTGTTCCCAAAAACCGGCTTAACTTATCCTTATAACTTTTAAATAGTTTTACTTAAGTCCGTGTGTCTCAGTTTGGAACAAAGAGTCCAGTTGTACGAATATTGTGTTCGACAAATTTCCTAGTAAATTACGCTTTTAGTCAGTGGTGCGAATGCTGCCATATTAATTCATATAATATTTAAATACTCTTATTGCAGTCTGTGCGTCTGTTTGGCGCAAAGAGTTCAGTTGTACGCATATTGTGTTTATACATTTTTCTAGTAAATTAACTGTAGTCAGTGGTGCGAAGGCTCCATATTAATCCATATAACTATTTAAATACTTCTATTGCACTCGTGCGTCTCAGTTTGGCGCTAATTGTTCATTTGTACGATAGTTTGTTGAAAACTATCAATTGCTAGTCCTAATGGGCAGTTGTAAATCTCAGGGACTGAAGGAGGAACACTTGATTTTGTGTTACGGTTCTTCCACCATACCACATTTCACAGATATTTGATAGAAACAATTCTGTTTCTAATCCTAGTTGGCTGTTGGAAATTAGAGGGATTTAAGAATAGCTGGGATTTGCCGTCTTTCAATAAGAGTCTGTCAAAAACTCTTCCATACCTTTTTAGATTTTTATCTTTCTGAACATGGAGCGAAATGCAGGTGGTAAGCGAGCAAAGAGGGGTGTAGGACATGGAGGTAGAGGTACGAGAGAAGGTGCTCCTTCCAGTGCTAGGGACAAGACGCAAGCAGCGGATTGTCGGTTGCAGGACCGTCAGGCCTGTCATCGCTGGGTCGGTGCCCTGTGAATCTCAGTAACGAACAGCGTCGCCAATCTGTTCTTCAGTGGTTAATGCAACCTGCATCCAACAGTGTTACCTCCTCGTCCTCCCAGTCACAACCACAAATGTCAATGTCCAGTTCAACTAAAATGGTGGTTCAAAGACTACTTTTTCAGGCACTTTTTAATCTGTGGGTCATGTAGATTTAAGGGTCACACTGCGGTCCAGGACAGGTATAGTTAATGTCCAGTTCAACTAAAATGGTGGTTCAAAGACTCCTTTTTACAGCACTTTTTAACCTGTGGGTCAGACAGGTTTAAGGGTCATGCTGCGGTCCAGGACAGGTATAGTCAATGTCCAATTTAACTAAAATGGTGGTGCAAAGACTCCTTTTTACAGCACTTTTTAATCTGTGGGTCATGTAGTTTTAAGGGTCATGCTGCGTTCCAGGACAGGGATAGTCAATGTCCAATTCAAGTAAAATGATGGTTCAAATAATACTGCCTTCTGGCACTTTTTAGTTTGTGGGTCATACAGGTTTAAGGGTCATGCTGTGGTACAAGACAGGGATAGTGAATAGTCTGTCAGTTTTTTTCTGTGACTCTTGTTGCCTAATTGTATTGCCTAAAATGTAGCACGTATTCCAGTTTACTATTGTGGATGTTAATTCCAGCTTCTCCACCCCTGTTTGGGTGTAAGAATGAACCCATAGACTTTAATGGTCATCGGCGATAATCTGTTATCGACTATCGAATATCGTCATGATAATTGCCGATATCGACTCGATAACGATAGTTGATACCAGTGGTGGAACTACCGCCAAAGCAGGCATAGCAACTGCTACGGGGCCCGCACTCCCCGGGGGCCCGGCCAGCAGCAAACAGGAACTTGAATTTTACTGTCGTCCGGGCCCTGTCATAACATAGCTAGAGTCACTAGGGGGCAGCCTGGTCGCCATACAGCTCCACGGAGCTGATAAAAAAGTATTTTAAAAGAGCTGCTCCCCCTGCAGCCCCTCCTCCCCTCTCCTCTGTGCTGTTTGCTGGCCCCCTCCTCCCCTCTCCTCTGTGCTGTTTGCGGGTCCCCTCCTCCCATCTCATCTGTGCTGTTTGCGGGACCCCTCCTCTCCTCTCCTCTGTTCTGTTTGCGGGCCCCCCTCCTCCTCTGCGTTGGGGTCCCCTCTCCTCTCTGTGCTGTTTGCGGGCCCCCTCCTCCCTTCTCCTCTGTTCTGTTTGCGGGCCCCCTCCTCCCTTCTCCTCTGTGCTGTTTGCGGGTGCCCTCCGCCCTTCTCCTCTGTGCTGTTTGTGGGCCCCCTCCTCCCCTCTCCTCTGTGCTGTTTGGTGGCCCCCTCCTCCCTTCTCCTCTGTGATGTTTGTGGGCCCCCTCCTCCACTCTCCTCTGTGCTGTTTGCTGTCCCCTCCTCCCTTCTCCTCTGTGCTGTTTGCAGGCCTCCTCGGTGCCTCCACACAGGCACAGTCGGGACGGGACAATGGAGGAGGGGTGTCTGCACTGCTGGCTAAAGAGTAGGAACCTGCTGTCATCTGTCCTTTCCTTAACCACCCTATGTCTTCTTGAGACGTCTGGACTGAATAAGACAGCTGCATTGCATAAAGGTAAGTCTGTGTGTGTATGTGACTGTATATATGTGTGTCTGTAGTGTGTATGGATGTGACTGTATATATATATATATGTGTCTGTAGTGTGTGTATGAATATATATCTGTGTGTGTATGTAGATGTTTGTATGTATGTATTATCTACATAAGTGACCAGTACTCAGTGTAGGCTAGAGGGTGATGCTCCCAAAGCAAAGAAAAAAATCTATGTAATCAAAGAATCGCAGTCCAGTAATAGCCGAAATATCAGTACATGGGTGGGATGTGACTGGCATGTGAGTGACTGGCGTGTTCGGGATGTGACCAGCGTTGGAGTGGCTGGCGTGTGCGGGATGTGACCGGCATGTGAGTGGCTGGTGTTTGCAGTATGTGACCGGCATGTGAGTGGCTGGTGTGTGCAGGATGTGACCAACATTTGAGTGGCTGTCGTGTGTGGGATGTGACCAACACGTGAGGGGCTGGCGTGTGTGGGATGTGACTGGCATGTGAGTGACTGGCGTGTGCGGGTTGTGACCAGCATGTGAGTGGCTGGCATGTGCAGGATGTGACCGGCATGTGAGTGGCTGGCATGTGCAGGATGTGGCGGGCGTGTGAGTGACTGGCGTGTGCAGGATGTGACCGGTGTGTGAGTGGCTGGAGTGTGCGGGATGTGACCGGCGTGAGTGACTGGCGTGTGCGGGATGTGACCGGCGTGTGAGTGGCTGGTGTGTGCGGGATGTGAGTAACTGGCGTGTGCGGGATGTGACCGGCGTGTGAGTGGCTGGTGTGTGCGGGATGTGACCGGCGTGTGAGTAACTGGCGTGTGCGGGATGTGATCAGTGTGTGCTGGTTGTGAGTAACTGGCGTGTGCGGGATGAACCGGGTGTTGGGGGTGGGTGTGTGGGGGGGGATGTACAACATGTGGCCGAGTGTATTGGGCATAAACAGGATGGTTGGTGTCATTATTTTTTTTTTATTTTTAGGGAACACATGATTTTTTAAATTTTTTTTTTTTTTACGGATGGGGGTGGGGGGGCTCCTTTTAAAAAGTTTGGTATGGGGCCCTCCCATTTCTAGTTACCCGGTTGACACAACGTCATCACAAAGAGGACCTTTTTTTGGGCCCTTTCTAACTTGTCTTCAATGTTCGGTTTTTTTAGAACATATGAAAAACCGGGAGATAAATCACTAATCCCAGGGTATGATGATTCTAATAAACCCCGCCTCTTTCTTAGAATTTGATGTATTTTTGGAACAAGGGGATGATATGAATTAATAAACGGTATACACTTAACCTCATTTTTTATACTCCTTGTGGAGATTATTTCGAATTTAAGTAATTTTTCTGGATATCCCCTATCTTTACATTTTCTAGCCATTTCCTCTAAGCTCACATTTCTAAGAGTAGGGTCTGACACTATTATATTTACCCATGTGATTATCTCTCTATCTTCGCAGGCCTGTGTTACCAGTTGATGCTGATAGATGATGCTTATAAGATGCCTGATGAAGCTTTGACCCATATATAGATGTGATGTAAGTATTTGTAATCCATACTATGCGTGCTTTGCCTTTGTAACCAATATTATGCGGGCCTTGCCTTTATAATCATATTATGCAATAGTATATACAATACACACTATCTTCTTGTAGTTTTATGTAATCATTGAGTTACTCATATAATAAAGTAAATAAAGCATTGGATGTTGCCTTCTTTAAAGCCGACCTCCTGACCTTAAAAAGCAAATTTTAGCAAAATTCTGATAATCCGGAATATGGTGAAAAACACATGGAAAAAGGTTTTTCTGATTAAGGGAGTGGTGTTAGCGACCTCCTGATATTAAAAAGCAAATTTTAGCAAAATTCAGATAATCCGGAATATGGTGAAAAACACATGGAAAAAGGTTTTTCTGATTAAGGGAGTGTTGTTAGTGACCTCCTGACTTTAAAAAGCAAATTTTAGCAAAATTCCGATAATCCGGAATATGGTGTAAAACACATGACAAAAGTTTGTTCTGATTAAGGGAGTGTTCATAGCGACCTCCTGACCTTAAAAATATAATTTTAGCAAAATTCCCATAATCCGGAATATGGTGAAAAACACATGGTAGAAGGTTTTTCTGATTAAGGGAGTGTTGATAGTAACCTCCCGACCTGAAAAGTCAAATTTTAGCAAAATTCCAATAGTCTGGAATTTTGAACCTCCATCCAATAATCCAGAATATAGTGTGAAATTGTGTAAAACATGTCTCTCTTTAAGAAGAAAAAGGTTGTAAATATATCTGTTGATATTTCAGCGGAGCATGCTCCCTATGTGTTTTGGGCCCAATAAGGGGCTGCAATTTGTTGCATGGTGAATCAGGGGTTTAAGTGTATAAAAGATGCTGAACCAACTAAATGGGTTACGAAATTTGCAAAAGGTAAAATTGAAACGAACAAGGAATTGAATGCTACTACATTAAATTCCTTAAGAGCTTGGATTTTGTTACGTGCTTACAGGAAACAGCATGAAGAACGTATTTAGTTCTTGAAAAAAAAAAAGGGAGAGAGGAAAAAAAAGTAAGTAATGTAGTAGTGGAAAAGCAAGTGAGATAGAAATTAAGAGGTGTTTTTAAATACATAGGACAAATAGCTATATCAGTTTTATTTTAGGAAAATAGCAATCCGGCATATAAGAGACCCTTATAAGAGCTAAGACCCAAGTCTCTTTATCTGGCATGTTATCTCTAGAGAAACACATGCAGCGTATACATATTAGAAGTGATTTTATGTGTCCAGATAAGCAGTATGAAAGTTTATTGTCTCTAAATTAATGTGTAGAGTCTGCTGTCTATGGAGTTACTATCATAGACGGGTTCAGTTCTGTGTTCTGAGTCAAATATTGTCATATGTTTGGATTTCTTTGTTTGTAAATTTTTCTTGTATTGTGTTCTGTGTTGCAAGAATGTTTGAGCCACCGGAGAATGTGTAGATTTTGATAATGCAGCAGTTATTTGTATGGTTCTGTCCAGTCTCTGTAACATAAAGACTTCTAATGGAATAATTAATGTATAGGTATACAAAACTTGATGTACAGCTTATAAATGTTCACGGGAGTGTATAGCATTTGAGTGTGGGATAAAATTCTTGTCTTTGGTCATTAGATAAGAACAGTTTGCAGCTCATTACATGGCAAGGATATGTACTTGTAGAAAGTATATTTACATCTGGAAAGTTTAGACAGCCGCATATTGGGAATGGACTGAGCTTACTATTTAATATAAGAGATATTACTTATGACTGACATTTTGTTTGTTCTCTTCTAAGCAAATCTTCCTGATATATTGGAGTTAATTGTTCTTTACTGAAGGAAAAAGTTGTTTGTGTGTAATTGACGTGTTTTTGTTTTTACAGGTAATTAGGTAACAGGTCTGTAGACGATGTATGGAACATAGAGAATATACTTGTGTAAGCAAATTGTCATGATTGTGCCTGGCACGCCCCCTGCTTTTGGTTCTGGTCGCCGGCCACGGCCGATATGACGTAAACCATGGTTTTTAACGTAATACTTTGTCTTCTTATTCACTAATGTGAATTGGTCCTTCTTTCCCTGTAGGTAATTGATTCCTGGCCAACGCCCGTGACCAGGAATCCTCCAGCCCTCTTTCAGTTAACCAGTGTTCCTCCTTTATTGACAGCCTTGTTTCCCTATCCTACTTTGTGTCTCTTCCACCCAAACACCTCTGTTTTGTGTTGTGCTCATCTATTTAAGAATGCTTTCACCCGTACCCTGTGCCTGCTAAGTTTCCCTTTTTCTTGTTTGCTAGCCTGTACTTTGCTTTGGGCCTTTTCTGTATTTGACCCTGCGTTTCTCCTGACTATTCTCTCTCTCCCGTGATTTGGTACTGCTCGCCCGTCTGGTATTGACCTCTGTCTTTTATTCTGTTATCCTTTTGCTCACGTCTCCATACCCCTCTGAACCGTTACTGTTGCTGACTTTGGACTGCCTGACTTCGCTTATTTGTTCTGTGTCGTTTGTCTTGTCTGTGTGCACCTACATCAGTGCAGCCAAACAGTTTCCGGTTGGGGACGAACTATTAAGGAGTCGGGTTTTCCCCAAAAGGCAGGGGCAGGGCGTGATCCGAGTCAGGGCCCCTTGTCTGTGTCTGTGTGGAGTGTCCCTGACCGGTCCCTGACATTATAGCAGGGCCCTTACCCTAATCAACTCCCCCGGCGGTTTTTTAAAATGAGTACCGACTTGTCGGTCACTGACCGCCCGGACGAGTTGACAACTCAGTTTCAGGGCATGGCAGGCCTCATTAACCCAAATGTCGCAAACGGCTGGATGCCATAAACTACCCCGGCACCCGGTCTTGCCGCCCCGTCTGGTGTCCGCACCTGCCCCTGTTTTGTGAATCCTAGCTCCGTTACAAATCTTTAAAAAGCTTCTACCGGATCGCTTTGATGGAAAAACCCAGCAGGGTTTCCAACTTTCAGGGAACGTGTCACCTGTTTTTTCCGCTTCAATTATTTTCCCACTGAAGCCGAAAAGGTAGCGGGTTTTGGGGTCTCTCCTCCAGGGCCCACCTCAGGAATTGGGCACTAGCTATGGCCACCTGAAGCCCCGGAATGGAGTTTGATTGAAAGATTTTTCAGGCTTTAGGCCATTCTACAACAGTCCCAATCGTGTGGCAAAGGGGAAAACTCACCTGCTATCTATTCAGCAGGGCCGCAGCTCAGCCCGAAGAATATTGTTCTGAGTTCCACCCAAAGGTGTACTATGACCGGGTGGGCTGACCAACCCCTTAAAACCCTCTTCAGACAATGTCTATCTGATGCGGTAAAGGATGCTATGGTCAGCCATCCAACCCCTGATACATTAAATGAATTTATGACTAGTGTTGAGCGATTACGTTGGCCATTGACATCGGTCGATGGTCGATTTGGGGCGACTTCATCGACAAAATATCGATAGTAATTATGAGCGATGACCATTAAAGTCTATGGGAGAGCAACAACACCTTCATTCTTACACCCAAACAGGCTGGAGAAGCTGGAATTAACAACCACAACAGTCCAAAAGGATACGTGCTACATCTTAGGGAACACACTTAGGATTAAAGCCACGAAAAAAAATCACACCATCACTAATCCCTGTCTTGTACCACAGCATACCCTAAACCTGCATCACCCACAAATTAAAAAGTGCCAGAAGGCAGATGATTTTAACCATCATTTTACTTGAACTGGACATTGAATAATTTCCCTGTCCTGGAACGCAGCAGAGCCCCAAACCTGCATGACCCCCAGATTTAAAAGTTGCCGGAAAAAGGAGTCTTTCAACCCCCATTTTAGTTGAACTGGACATTGAATATACATGTCCTGGCCACACAGGGGCCCCAAACCTGCATGACCCCCAGATTAAAAAGTCCCGGAAAAAAGGATTTTTAAACCCCCATTTTATTTTTCACTGGACATTGACTATACCTGTCCTGGGCCCCAATGAGCCCCAAACCTGAATGCCCCCCACATTTAAAAAGTGACGAAAAAAGGATCTTTAAACCCACCTTTTTTGTTAACGGACTTTGACTATATTTTCCTTCCCCGCAGAATACCATTAAACCTGGCTGACCCACAATAAAATTCCCGGGAAAAGGGGGCTTAACCCACCTTTTTGTAAACGGACATTGACTATACCTTCCGGCCCGCGTATGACCATTAAACCTTCTGACCCCCAAAAATTAAAAAGGCGGGAAAAAATTTCTTGAACCACCATTTTATTTTGAACTACTTTAAACATATCTGCCCTGACCCAAATGACCATAAACCTGCTGACCCAGATTAAAAATGGGGAAATAGGATTTTTTTAAACCCCCATTTAGTTTCACGGGACTTTTAACTGCCCCGCCGGGGTAGCGTTTGCCCCCCGTAGGTGCGGATGTTACGGGTGCCCTGCGCCCTCTTGGGGTCCACACACCCGCAACCCGCAGCACCTCCTGCTGCGGCCGGGCCGCGGCCCGACGCGGGGGCCCCGGGGACCCCCGGCATGTCCGGGAACACTTACCCCCCCACGTTTGGGGCCCCCCTGGCGCCGCCCCTCTCCCGGCCGGGGTGCACCCCGGGCCCTCTAGTGCCGGGCGGCACGTTTGGGTTTTTCCCCCGGGAGGGGCCCCATTTTGCCCTGCTCTTCCCCGCACCTTTGCCGAACGATAGTGCCTTGGCCTGGAGAGGAAGCTTTTCCTAAAGTCGTTCCTTACTGTGACCGTCCCTTTTCTGCCCCCCCTTGACCACAACCTTTGCCGCCGTCCTGACCTTCTGCCTGTCCCCGACACCCCCGCTTCAAAATTTTGTACCACGCAACACCTCGGCTGCCACCGAAAGAAAGTCACGCAGGGTACGCCCGGTATAACCGCCGCAGCAAGCCCCCTTTTTGCCGGGTCTGGTGAAAACCGACCTATTTAATTTCCTTCCCCCGGGCGGGGGTTACTATCCCTTTTGGGGGTCCATGGATCCATCCCACATCCGAAACTTTTTGATTCCCATGGATCCCCCAAAGGGGCCCACCGAGCGTCTCCGCCCACTACCACCGGCTCACAATCTAAGCAGATCCCGCACAACGCAACAAAACCCAAAAGAAACTATAGCGCATCGTTCCGGGAACCCCGGGCCCTAAACCCCTTTCCAGCCGACAATTTTGGAGGGGGCCAAGGCCTCGGGGGTTCATCACCCAGGTGTCTCCACGGGGAAACTTATGGCTGGTCAATCCGTCCGAAGGCCAAGGGGCCCTTTGTGGTCATCTCCATCCGGGGGAAAAACCCCCGCCCGGGCGACCCACTTTGGGGCCAAAGGGGCCCCCATCACACGATCTGGCACATTTTTCAGGGTTTCCGCGATCTTCGAGGGGCCTGCCCCGCCTTTGCTGCTAAAAACCCCCCTTTATTAAAACCACACGGGAAATCCCCATTCGACTACGCCGGCAATTCGCACCTTACCTCTGTTGGCTGGGAAAGATCTGCGTTTTCCCCCGTTCAAAAGGGTCCCGGCCAATAAGGGTGCCCTCGCCACCCCGGACTCTCCCACTCATTAAATAGCTCACCCTGGCAAAAACCCTAGACAAACCGTTTCTGAGAGACGGGAAGACTCCGCCAGGAAAGCAGCCACTCAAACACGTCGGGACCCGTCTTTCACCTTTTCCGTCCTCCACTCCTTTACTCCCACCCCTTGGAAGACCATCAATGGGCAGTACCCCCCTTCTCCCAAGAGCTTGCCCACGGCGTGAGAGAGTTTTTGCCTATGCGGGACCCCAACACTTCCTGGGTTCCCACTTCTTGGCAACGTCCGGAAAAGCACCCCTAGGTTTTGTGGGGGAGGCGCCCTAGGTTGGTAATCCCCCTCCACGGGTCCTTGGGGCCCCTCTGGGTTTCTCCAAATTTTGAATCTCGTCCGGTTCGGCCTTCCCATTCCGATCCTGGGGAGCTTTTGGATCTTTGTTGGTGACCATATCCCTCTCGTGGTCCCCCCTAGACCAAACCCTTGGGCATCTCCTCCGTCAGTGGGGAACTATTAAGCGCCCATCCACTAGGAAGAACCAGGTCCTAAAATAGGAGCCCTGCACAGGGGAAAAGGTCCTTCTTCGTTTACCCCTTCTTCCTCGGTTTCCTGGGGCCTTGGGTACAGCTCACGCCCCCTATGGCTGGATTGGAAGACGGGGTTTTTTGCGTTGGGGGCCCAAGCCATCTCTTTCTTTTCCCCCCGCCGGGTGGGCCCCCTCCTCCTCAAATCCCTCCCAACCCCCACCTGGTTTTTCCCCAAACCTTATAGGGTCCAAAATTTTTTTCCCAAGGGAGCTGGACACTCCCCTCACGCCCCTAGATTGCCCCAAGACCGCTACCCGGGACAGTCCCCCCCGGGGGAGGGTTACCCCCCTCTCCGTACCCAAAAATCGGCGATGTCCCGGCCAAAGTAGAAGAAAACAACGAAAGGGTTTTTTCCGCAAATCTAATTCTCCCCCGGGTGCCGGGTTTTTCTTTGTGGAGAAGAAAGATGGACCCTGAGACCGTGCATTGACTCCGTTCTAAAAAAATCACATCAAACCCGGGACCCTTGCCGTTAATCACGAAATCTTTACCGCCTCCGGGGGGGGAAGGGCTTTTCCAAATTGGACTTGGGGGGCATAAATCTCATCCGGGTCCGGAAGGGGACAGTGGAAGCGGGCCTTTAATACTCGTGATGGGGACTTTGAGTACTGGTAATGCCCTCGCTTTTGCAACGCTCCGCCGTCCCAGGGAAATTTGCAATGACATTTCAAACCCCTATTTCGGATGGGCACTTAGATGACATCCTTTTTCTCACCCATCTGGGGTCCCCAGTTTTCATGTCGCCCGGTCCTGGGAAACCCGCGCGAGAACCATCAAGCTAAATGGGAAAATGCCTATTTCAACAACCACCTCCCTTTCGGGTACATAAACCGATACGGGGCTCGGATGGGCCCCACCAAACTCTCTGCCCTCCTACGTGGCCCCCGCCTGGGGCCTGCGGCTTACAACTTTTCCCGGTTTTTTCAATTTACCACAATTCATCCCGCACTTTTTAACTTTGGTACACAAAATTTTGGGCCCCTTTCAAAAAAAACATGCCAACCCGAAATGGGCCCCGTCCCGAGAAGCCTTTTCCCAAGTTTAAGCACATCCCCCGCAAGGGTTTCCCCCAGATACCGAGAAACCCCTTCTTTTTGGGAAAGGGGCCCTTTCCATAGACTGGACACGCTACCCAAAAGGGCCCAAGGGGAAAACTCGGACCTGGGGTTTTTTTCCCCGACCCCTTCTCACCAGCAGAAAGAAAATAAACCATCGGGGGTCGGGGCTTTTTGCCATTAACTTGCCCTAAAGAAAGGCGCCACCCCTGGGGGGGTGCTCGTTTCCCCGTAATATTCTTATGTTCGTTGTCCGTGACCTATCCACTGTCGGAGGGGGAAACCCCCCCCTGTTCAGGCCCCGGCCCTTGAAGACCCAAAACACAAAAAAAGAAGACCCCCCTCCTTTCCTTTTTCCCCCGGGGGTAAGGGTGGGTGTTGCCAAAATTCCTTTTTTTAAATCCCCCCTACAAGCTGGGTCCCCCTTTTTTTTGGGCCCTTTGAAGTCCTGAGGCGCATTTAAACCTTGGCCTACAAGCTCCCGGGTCCCCCCCACCATGGGGCCCTCCCAAACTCCTTCAGTCCCCCTAAAGAAGCCGGTCACCCTAACCGCTTTTTCCGGTCCTGTTCCCCCCGTCTCCCTTAGATGATTCCACCAATATTTTTGCCGTCAAAGAGATTTTGGCCTCTAAGACGGTTCGGGGAAGACGATTTTTTTTGGTGGACTGGAAGGGGTTTGGGCCAGAGGAAAGGTCTGGGGAGCCGGAGGAAGACATGCTGGATGGGGGTCTCTTGTCTAAGTTTATGCGGGCCAGAAAGAGGGGGGGGCCTAAGGGGGGGTACTGTTACAGGTGTCCCTACGACCCTCGTGTTGGGTCGCAGGCACACCCGCAACGCCGCAGCACCTCCTGCTGCGGCCGGTGCCGCGGCCCGACGCTCGGGCCGCGGACACCCCGGCATGTCAGGGGAAAACACGTACCCGTCCACGCTCCGGTTCCCGTCCTGGCGCGCGCTCCTGCGGCCGGCCGGGTGCACGCGCGCCCTCTAGTGCGCGCGCGCGGCACTGCCGGGAAATTTAAAGGGACAGTGCGCCGGTGATTGGGTTCACCGGGCACGGTCCCTATTTTAGCCCTGCCTCTTCCCCAGCACCTTTGACGAATCGATAGTGCCTTGTTCCTGGATAGGAATCGTTCCGAAGTGTATTGTTACGTTTACTGTGTACCATACCTTCTTCCTCAGGCCCATGACCACGAACCATTGCCGCCTGTCCCCGACCTTCTGCTTCCCGACTACGAGCCTGCTTCACGATTTGTACCACGCAACACCTCGGCTGCCACCCGCAAGCAAGTCAAAGTCAGGGGGGGAGCGACCTGGTAGTGATCCGCCGCAGCAAGTCCATCCCGCTTTGCGGCGGGCTCTGGTGAAAACCGGACCTACTTAGTTTACATTCCCCTGGCGTGGCTTACATCATCGCTTGTGGTGGTCCAGTGGATCCACTACCACATCCGTAACAGCGGACCAATTGAGATTCACTTGGAAATACTTGTGGTTAATGCTCCTGTTCCACCCAGGTGCCCTTTTTCTTGGCATTCTTTTTCTCATTTTACTCAACGTGCTGGAGGAAATTATCTCTGTACTTTGTTCTCTGTCCGTGCTCCATACTCCCCTGTCCTCTGAATAACCTACATCTGGTCAAGTTTTCCTGTATCTCCCTTGTACAATTCAGAGGAATTTTTTTTTTTTAC